>JADBJO010009386.1:22500-27500 GCA_016801955.1 Conus betulinus
CACACACACACACACACACACACACACACACACACACACACACACACACACACACGCACGCACGCATGCACGCACGCACACACCACGCACGCACGCACGCACGCACGCATGCCATGCCAATGCAGTAAGCACCGAATTATATTACAGACTGCATTGAACCAGTTATTGACAGACACGCGCTCAATTCAACGGTTTATTGATCTGTAATAATCCTGTCAGAGCAAACAATAGGGCTTTGCTTGTCCAGGAGAAAGGCTTTACGTAACAGTACGGCCCCTGTCATAGACATCTACAGATAACAAACAAAACGTCTTGTGTTACAACCAAAATAAAAATGAACAAACAAAACAAGGCTCAAATGAACACGTATACTGTACAGTACGAAACAGATCAGTGACATCTGATAGTCACAGCCTCTTCCGACATTATAAACAACAGACAGACAGAGAGCTGCTGGCAGGGGCGGATGTCAGCTATGTAGGCAGTAAGGTTTTGTGCTTTTGCCTGTCTGTGGTTTGTACGTCTGTCTGTTGTCAGCTATGGAGGCAGTGAGGTTTTTGTGCTTTCGCCTGTCTGTAGTTTGTACGTCTGTCTGTTGTCAGCTATGTAGGCAGTAAGGTTTTGTGCTTTTGTCCGTCTGTGGTTTGTACGTCTGTCTGTTGCCAACTATGTAGGCAGTGAGGTTTTGTGCTTTTGTCTGTCTGTAGTTTGTACGTCTGTCTGTTGTCAGCTATGGAGGCAGTAAGGTTTTGTGCTTTTGTCCGTCTGTGGTTTGTACGTCTGTCTGTTGCCAACTATGTAGGCAGTGAGGTTTGTGCTTTTGTGTGTCTGTGGTTTGTACGTCTGTCTGTTGCCAACTATGTAGGCAGTGAGGTTTGTGCTTTTGTCTGTCTGTGGTTTGTACGTCTGTCTGTTGCCAACGATGTAGGCAGTGAGGTTTTGTGCTTTTATCTGTCTGTAGTCTGTACGCCAGTAAGGTTTTGTGCTTTTGTCTGTCAGTAGTTTATACATCTGTCTGTTGTCCAGCCGCTGGGGGTGTATAGTGTTTTGTGCATTTGTATGTCTAGTGTTTCTAACGTCTAAAAAGTATTCACCTGTCCTGTTCGTGGTGTGTACTAAATGTTCTTTGCTCATCTCTCTCTCTCTCTCTCTCTCTCTCTCTCTCTCTCTCTCTCTCTCTATATATATATATATATATATATATATATATATATATATATATAGATATGTATATATGTGTGTGTGTGTGTGTGTGTGTGTGTGTGTGTGTGTGTGTGTGTGTGTGTGTGTGACGCTGTGGTCTGTTTCTCTTTCCTCTTTCCTGTCCTGTGATGTCATCACTATACACACAGACCGGTCCAGTCCCACACACCACCAGGGCAGACAACTAGTCCATTGACCCATCACCTCATGGTTCCTTTGGCCAGGCCATAAACAGCACGGTTGACTGCACTGCCCTCACCCCTCGGACACTAACATTTACGGGGGGGGGGGGGGGGGGGGGGGGGGGGGGGGGGGGGGGGGGGGGGGGGGTGGTAGTCCATGCGTGTCAGAGAGAGAGGCGACCTCCATCACTAATTGATTACTGCTGCTGCTCATCTTCCGCAAGGACTATCACAAATCAATAGCTGCCGCACACACACACACACAACACACACACACACACACACACACACACACACACACACACACACGCGCGCGCACACACACACACGCACGCACGCACGCACGCACACACACACCCAATCTGAAAAAGAGAGACAGACGGACAGACAGACAGACAGACAGACAGACAGGCAGACAGAGATAGAGACAAAGAATTAGACAGATTGTAATCATACCTTTTACCTATCATCTCAGTATGTAACAAAATGATATATCACGAGTAAGAGACAGATGGTTCCGTGAAATATCACCATGTCTGATAGTAATTCTGACGTCAAGCCATGACGACACATGGACTTATAGCTGCGTACCCTGCCTGTATTGACTGTTGAACTCTTACGTCAAACCGTGACGAAAAAGCTCTCTGTCCGGCTTCGTATGGGCTGGACATGTTCCCGCTTCAGTTCACACTTCCTTAGAAAGCTTAACTCTCTCTCTCTCTCTCTCTCTCTCTCTCTCTCTCTCTCTCTCTCTCTCTCTCTCTCTCTCATGGAAGAAGTTAAGCATGACATATCACCCTACTTACTGGTAAAAATATAACGACAGACACAAAACATGTCAGTGACAGCTGGTGTGGACTGTGCAGAGAGATACTGGCACTGTAGACATCATGTCTGTTCCACTGTTCTGTGCTGTCCTCTGTGGTCATATCATAGAGAGGTACTGGCACTGTAGACATCATGTCTGTTCCGTTCTGTAATGTGTTGTCCTGCGTGGTTGTATCATACAGAGGGACTGGCTGCACTACAGACATCATGTCTGTTCCACTCTGTTCTGTGCTGTCCTCTGTGGTCATATCATACAGAGGTACTGGCACTGTAGACATCATGTCTGCTCCACTCTGTTCTGTGCTGTACTCTGTAGTCATGTTATACAGAGGTACTGGCTGCACTACAGACACTCTGTCTGTTCCACTCTGTTCTGTGCTGTCCTCTGTGGTCATGTTATACAGAGGTACTGGCTTCACACAGACATTCTGTCTGTTCCACTCTGTTCTGTGTTGTCCTGTGTGGTTGTATCACACAGAGGTACTGGCTGCACTACAGGCATTCTGTCTGTTCCACTCTGTTCTGTGTTGTCCTGTGTGGTTGTATCACACAGAGGTACTGGCTGCACTACAGACATTCTGTCTGTTCCACTCTGTTCTGTGCTGTCCTGTGTGGTCGTATCACACAGAGGTACGTGTTGCACTGTAGACATTCTGTCTGTTCCATTGTTCTGTGCTGTCCTGTGTGGTCGCGTTATGCAGAGGTACAGGCTGCACTACAGGCTTTCTGTCTGTTCCATTGTTCTGTGCTGTCCTGTGTGGTCGTGTTATGCAGAGGTACAGGCTGCACTACAGGCTTTCTGTCTGTTTCGTTCTGTTCTGTGTTGTCATCTGTGGTCGTATCATACAGAGGCACTGGCTGCACTACAGATATTCTCTCTGTTCCACTCTCTGTTCTGTGTTGTCCTCTGTGGTCGTATCATACAGAGGTACTGGCTGCAGTACAGACATTCTGTCTGTTCCACTCTGTTATGTGCTGTCCTGTGTGGCTGTATGACACAGAGGTACAGGCTGCACTGCAGACATTCTGTCTGTTCCACTCTGTTATGTGCTGTCCTGTGTGGCTGTATCGTACAGAGGTACAGGTTGCACTGCAGACATTCTGTCTGTTCCACTCTGGTCTGTACTGTCCTGTGTGGTCATACCGAGCAGTGATGACAGGCAGTGAGCGTCATATCATTGAGGGACTGAAGAATAACTGACAGTGATCATCAGAGTCCTGAGGCCCACCTGCCTCTGGCTGTGTGCACATTGGTCACCTTCGGCCTTCTGTCTCTGATCGCCCATCATCACCATTGGTTCACCATCATCAATCCATCACCATTGGTTCACCATCATCAATCCATCACCATTGGTTCACCATCATCAATCCATCACCATGGTTCACCATCATCAATCCATCATCACTGGTTCACCATCATCAATCCATCACCACTGGTTCACCATCATCAATCCATCACCATTGGTTCACCATCATCAATCCATCACCACTGGTTCACCATCATCAATCCATCACCATTGGTTCACCATCATCAATACATCACCATTGGTTCACCATCATCAATCCATCACCACTGGTTCACCATCATCAATCCATCATCCCTGGTTCACCATCATCAATCCATCACCATTGGTTCACCATCATCAATCCATCACCACTGGTTCACCATCATCAATCCATCACCACTGGTTCACAATCATCAAGCCATCACCACTGGTTCTGCACCCAGCTGTAGGAACATAGTCCATCACCACTGGTTCACCATCATCAATCCATCACCACTGGTTCACCATCATCAATCATCACCACTGGTTCACCATCATCAATCCATCACCACTGGTTCACCATCATCAATCATCACCACTGGTTCACCATCATCAATCATCACCACTGGTTCACCATCATCAATCCATCACCACTGGTTCACCATCATTAATCATCACCACTGGTTCACCATCATCAATCCATCACCACTGGTTCACCATCATCAATCCATCACCACTGGTTCACCATCATCAATCATCACACTGGTTCACTATCATCAATCCATCACCACTGTTCACCATCATCAATCCATCACCACTCACCATCATCAATCCATCACCACTGGTTCACCATCATCAATCCATCACCACTGGTTCACCATCATCAATCCATCACCACTGGTTCACCATCATCAATCCATCACCACTGGTTCTGCACCCAGCTGTAGGAAACATAGTCACGCTTCACAGAAAAATGGAGAGAGAGCAAAGGAAAACAACCGGTGAAGGACGAAATCAAAGATCAGTCGCTGTCGTACCACAAAAGGTCAGCTTCCCCAAACTGCAAAATGCACGATGTGGCAAAATTTCAGACTTAAAAGACAGAGCCTTCTAACTGTTTCTGTTCAGTTCCAGTACAGAGGTGTGGAAAAGACCCTAGAAGCCAAGACAGCTCCACAACAGACGTAGTGCCCTGTGTTGCTATGAATTGCCGACCAGTGCAGGGTTCTGTGCAGGGGACATACCAACAAACCGAGCAGTCGACTCCCACTATCTCTCAATTAATCGTTCCGCCACCTCCTCCTCCCCCACATCCACCTCTCAACCCTCGCCCTCCCTCCCCCGTGTCCCTCAGTTCCGAGTTCACGGTGACAGCAAGCCAACAGTCCTCAACAACAGGAACTGTATGGCCTACAGCTGTGGGGTTTCCTCCCCTGAACAATACCAGACCCGGACAAGTGGTGCTTATTCGCTGACCTGGAACTTCGCAGACTTCCTGGCAGGAAACTATCCTGCACGGAGC
>JADBJO010009386.1:32500-40000 GCA_016801955.1 Conus betulinus
TCTTCACCCCGTCAGTCCATGTTGTTTTTACCTCATCAGTCCATGTTGTCTTCACCCCGTCAGTCCGTGTTGTCCTTACCTGGTCAGTCCGTGTTGTCCTTACCTTGTCAGTCCATATTGTCCTTATCATGTCAGTCCGTGTTGTCCTTACCTGGTGAGTCCATGTTGTCCTTAACTGGTCAGTCCCTGTTGTCGTTAGTTGGTCAGTCCATGTTGTCCTTACCTGGTCAGTCTGTGTTGTCCTTACCTGGTCAGTCCATGTTGTCCTTACCCTGTCAGTCCGTATTGTCCTTACCCTGTCAGTCCGTGTTGTCCTTACCTGGTGAGTCCATGTTGTCCTTAACTGGTCAGTCCCTGTTGTCGTTAGTTGGTCAGTCCATGTTGTCCTTACCTGGTCAGTCCGTGTTGTCCTTACCCTGTCAGTCCGTGTTGTCTCCACCTTGTCAGTCCAAGTTGTCTTTAGTTGGTCAGCTCGTTTTTTTTTTTTTTGTTTTTGTTTTTTCTGTAAAGAGGCCAGCATAGAACAGGCCGAAGGAGTGTCCATATCAGACCTGTGCTGTGATATCGATCAGCCCTTGACCTGTGCTGTGATATCGATCAACTGTTGACCTGTGTCATGATATCGATCAGCTGTTGACCTGTAGTGTGATATCGATCAGCCGTTGACCTGTGGAGTGATATCGATCAGCCGTTGACCTGTCGCGTGATATGGATCGGCCGTTGACCTGTGTTGTGATATCGATCAGCCGTTGACCTGTGGAGTGATATCGATCAGCTGTTGCAATGCTATTGATCCACTCTCCACTGCTTGCCGCCGATCGGAAAACAGTCTGTCAGGCGTGGTTTTATGTGACTGATGTTTGCCACTGCCAGGGCTGGCACAGGCTATCAACCTGTCTCCTCTATGTACACTGTCAGGACAAGCTATCAACCTGTTTCCTCTCTGTACACTGCCATGCTAACACCCTGTCTCCTCTATGTACACTGCCAGAGCTGGCACAGGCTATTAACCTGTCTCCTCTATGTACACTGTCAGGACAAGCTATCAACCTGTCTCCTCTATGTACACTGTCAGGACAAGCTATCAACCTGTCTCCTCTATGTACACTGTCAGGACAAGCTATCAACCTGTCTCCTCTATGTACACTGTCAGGACAAGCTATCAACCTGTTTCCTCTATGTACACTGCCAGGACAGGCTATCAACCTGTCTCCTCTATGTACACTGCCAGGACAGGCCATCAACCTGTCTCCTCTATGTACACTGCCAGGACAGGCCATCAACCTGTCTCCTCAATGTACACTGCCAGGACAAGCTATCAACCTGTCTCCTCTATGTACACTGTCAGGACAGGCTATCAACCTGTCTCCTCTATGTACACTGCCAGGACAGGCTATCAACCTGTCTCCTCTATGTACACTGCCAGAGCTGGCACAGGCTATCAACCTGTCTCCTCTATGTACACTGCCAGAGCTAGCACAGGCTATCAACCTGTCTCCTCTATGTACACTGCCAGGACAGGCTATCAACCTGTCTCCTCTATGTACACTGCCAGGGCTATGGCAGGCTATCAGCCTGTCGCCTCTATGTACACTGCCAGGATGTCAACCTGTCTCCTCTATGTACACAGCCAGGACAGGCTATCAACCTGTCTCCCCTATGTACACTGTCAGGCTGTCAACCTGTCTCCTCTATGTACACTGTCAGGGCTATGACAGGCTATCAACCTGTCTCCTCTATGTACAGTGTCAGGGCTATGACAGGCTATCAACCTGTCTCCTTTATGTACACTGTCAGGGCTATGACAGGCTGTCAACCTGTCTCCTCTATGTACACTGTCAGGGCTATGACAGGCTATCAACCTGTCCCCTCTATGTACAGTGTCAGGGCTATGACAGGCTATCAACCTGTCTCCTTTATGTAACTGTCAGGGCTATCAACCTGTCTCCTCTATGTACACTGCCAGGCTGTCAACCTGTCTCTGTATGTACACTGTCAAAGCTAGCACAGGCTGTCAACCTGTCTCCTCTATGTACACTGCCAGGGCAATCAACGTGTCTCCTCAATGTACTACTGTCGGGGCTGACAAAGACTGTCAACCTGTATCCTCTACGTACACAGCCAGGACAGACTATCAATCTGTCTCCTCTATGTACACTGCCAGGCTGTCAACCGGTCTCCTCTATGTACACTGCCAGGGCTATGACAGACTATCAGCCTGTCTCCTCTATGAACACTGCCAGGCTGTCAACCTGTCTTCTCTATGTACACTGCCAGGGCTATGACGGGCTATCAACCTGTCTCCTCTATGTACACTGTCAGGGCTAGCACAGACCATCAACCTGTCTCCTCTATGTACACTGCCAGGGCTATGACAGGCTGTCAACCTGTCTCCTCTATGTACACTGCCAGGGCTATGACAGGCTATCAACCTGTCTCCTCTATACTATCAACCTGTCTCCTCCATGCTATCAACCTGTCTCCTCTGTGCTATCAACCTGTCTCCTCTATACTATCAACCTGTCTCCTCCATGCTATCAACCTGTCTCCTCTATGCTATCAACCTGTCTCCTCTATGCTATCAACCTGTCTCCTCTATGCTATCAACCTGTCTACTCTGTGCACTGGAAATCCCTGATTTCTGGTCAGTGTCTGGCATTTTATCCAGGCTTCTTTTTCCGTCGCCAGACCTCTACGAAAGGAGCAAAATGGTCGAGCTTTTGGAATGCCAAGTCGCAAAGTTCAGTGGTTAGTGCACGAGTCATTAAGTGGAAATGAGCATGTCCAGAAGGGCATGGGTTCGAATCCCAGTCATGGCTCATCCCAAGATGGAAAAAAAAAAAAAAAAAAGGGGCAGCAGAGGGACATCCGGAGTCATGAACCGGGTGTGGCCCAACCCCCCTAGAGTGTCAGGAGATAAGGGCCGAAACACTCGCTTGAAGGGGGGCTTCTCTTCTGAGGACTCTCTGCTGCCACGCTCTCCACGAGTACCGGAGGACACTGGAAAGACCAGAACCAAGGGCTCTGTGGGCTGGCTCCCCACTTTGCCTTCAACATGTGGCTACTAAAAACAAAAAGAAAAGATGCTCCCAGGATTCACCGAAAGGGGGAGAGAATGATGAATCCATCGGTGCTCAACCAATCACGACTGCAAATCCCAAACGGACTACGAACATGGACCAAATGGAATATCCATGTGTCTGTGGAAAGCGTTTCGCTACCACCCGTGGCATGAAGATCCACAGAACAAAGATGGGATGTGTGAAGACTCATCTGAATGAGCAGCAGCGCACTGCATCAGCAGATAAGACGTCGGAAGACCAAGGCAGGAGGATTAAACCACAGTGCCAAGGACATCCACGCTGTTGGTTCGGATGAGGAATTTGCACAGGCCCTCGATGCCAGGCGCCTGAAACTCAACCCACGAGCAAACGAGACTGAAGATTGGGAGAAACTGGATGCAAAAAAATCGTCCAAAGACTCGATGCACTGATAGGGAAAAGCACCCTGGAACACAAACTAGCCACATATGGGGACATTGTGTATGCCACATGTAGAGACGCCTATGGAGCAAAACTACCCAAAGAAAAAACACCTCCAAAGAAATCCAGACGCCAAGAAGAGATGGACAAGATCAGGGTCCAAAGAAAAACCTCAGAAGCAAATGAAGACTGCTCTGCCAGCTGAAAAACAAGGCTTGGAAAAACTCTGGAAGACCTGAAAGCAAAACACAGCGCCCTCAGCAAAGCGGAATCTGCGAGAAGAGGAAAAGCAAAAAGAAGAAGACACAAGAGCGTTTCTTCAGAGACCCCTTCCAGTTTGCCAGAACTCTGTTCGAGCAGCCAAAATCTGGGACCCTAAGTGTGGACAAAGGAGTTCTTGAGCAGCATCTGAAAAACATACTCTGACTCACAGAGCAAAGCACCACTCGACATTCAAGGTCTGGTGTGGCCAACCAACCCTGAGGAACAGTTCAATGACAAGCCTCCAACGTTGGCGGAAATCAAGAAGGTGGTCGACAAAGCCAGAGCCAAATCATCACCAGGGCCAAACGGAATACCTTACCAGCTGTACAAGAAATGTCCCAAGGGTGCTGGAGTGGCTCCACAGGCTGCTGCGATCAGCTTGGAGAAATCAGAAGATCAGCGGCCAGTGGATGACGGCAGATGGTGTGTACATCCCCAAAGAGCAAAACTCAAGTGACATCAGCCAGTTCAGGCCAATATCACTACTGAACGTCGAAGGGAAAATCTTCTTCTCTGTCATGGCAGCAAGGCTGACCAAGTACCTCATGGAAAACAAGTACTTGGATGTGTCAGTCCAGAAAGGTGGCATTCCAGGCGTGCTGGCTGTGTAGAACACGCCACAATGATCTGGGACGCAATCCAAAGAGCAAAAACAGAAAAGAGAGACCTGGACGTAGTGTGGCTCGACCTGGCAAACGCATATGGATCTGTACCCCATGAGATGATACAGTTGGCTCTTAGATGTACCATGTGCCAAAGAACATCCGCGACATGCTCAAGAAGTACTTCAATGGCTTCTCAATGCGGTTCTCTACCAAGGAGTACACAACAGATTGGATCAACTTGGAAGTGGGCATTGCAATGGGCTGTGCCATTTCCCCAATACTGTTCGTGTTGGCAATGGAAGTCATCTTGAAAGCAGCAACAAGCAACGCAAGACAAACAGACCTTGGCGATGGATACAAGATGCCCCCTCTCAAGGCCTTCATGGATGACACTACAGTGATTTCATCCAGAGAAGACGAGACACGTCACGTGCTGGAGAGGCTGGACGACATAGTTGCCTCATCCAGAATGAAGTTCAAGCCAAAGAAATCACGGAGTCTCTCACTGAGGAAAGGAAAAGTGGCCGAATCTGTGGTCTTCAGTGTTGCCAACCAGACCATTCCAACAGTAACAGAAGAGCCAGTCAAGAGCCTTGAAGATGGTATGATGATACGCTGAAAGACACACGAAGAGCAAAAGAAACCAAACAGATGTCGGAAGAAGGCTTGGAGACCATTGACCAGTGTGGGCTCCCTGGCAAATACAAGGTCTGGTGTCTGCAGTTCATGCTGATACCAAAGCTCCTATGGCCTCTGATGATATACGACATCTGCACCAGCATAGTGGAGGCAATGGAATCCAAAATCAACAAGTTCACAAGGAAATGGCTTGGTCCCACCCTGTCTGACTGACATAGCGCTATACTGTCGCCAAGCAAAGCTGAAACTACCACTGAAATCCATCCTGGAGGAATATAAAGCAGGGAAGATCAGACTTCAAAGCATGCTGGAGGACTCAGGAGACAAGGTGGTTGAAGCAATCAAGCCCCAGCTGAAGACAGGCAGAAAATGGAAAGTTCAAGAGGCGATGGATTCTGCAAAAGAAAGTCTCAAGATCAGAGAAAAACAGGACACACACAGACCAACAGACAAGGACTGGGGTGACCAAAACTGAATGGTGGTCAAAGGCCAAAGGAAAAGCCAAAAGAGACATGATGATTCGGAGATGAGAAAAGAAGAAGACCAACAAAGACTCCAAAAAGCAGTCCAGCAGAGCCAGCAGGGCAATGGACAACGTGGGAGAATGCACTCCAAAGAAGTCTCACTTGGAATGACATTTGGCACATGGCCCCTCTCAGGATCAGCTTCATTCTCAGATCTGCATATGACCTTCTGCCTTCAAATGCAAACCTGGTGAAGTGGGGAAAAACAGACGATCCTTCATGCCCCCTTTGCCATGAAAAACAAACAGTGGAGCATGTCCTAAGCTCATGTAAAGTAGCCCTGGCTCAAGGAAGGTACACATGGAGGCACAACCAAGTGCTCAAAGAGATTGTACAAGTAGTCTGGGCTAGTACCAACACACAAAAGGGAAAATCAGGACTCCAAAAGCACCCGCAACATTCTTCACGGCAGGAGGCAGCGAATCATGGCCAAGAACAACAGTGCCACTCGGAACATGCAGGCAGAGTCTGCTGGACGGGGCAGATGACTGGGAGTGCACAGCAGACCTCCCAGAATGGAATAGTCACCCAGAGATTATCAGCAAGAGTGGCATGAGACCAGACATAGTATTACACTCTCAGTCAACCAAGCAGCTGATCATGATCGAGCTCACGGTGCCATATGAGAACAGAATGGAGGCAGCTCAGATCTACAAGACTGAAAAGTATGCTGATCTGGCAAACAGCCTGAGGAGAGAAGGCTATCAGGTCAAAGTCCTCACTGCAGAAATTGGAGCTAGGGGGTTTGTGGGAACGTCTGCATACAGCCTCATGAAACAGCTCTCAGTTGCAGGGAGGGAAAAAAACCAAAGCCCTGAAAGCAATGGCAGAAGCGGCAGAGAGGTGTTCAAGTTGGATCTGGTCAAGGAGGAACAAAAGTGAACTTCATAAGGCTTAACTTTCCTACAAATATCAGGTGTCCCTGTGGCTCAGTGGTTAGTGCGCGAGTCATTATTAAGTGGAAATGAGCATGTCCAGAAGGGCATGGGTTCGAATCCCAGTCATGGCTCATCCCAAGATGGAAAAAAAAAAAAAAAGGGGCAGCAGAGGGACACCGGAGTCATGACCGGGTGTGGCCCAACCCCCCTAGAGTGTCAGGAGATAAGGGCCGAAACACTCGCTTGAAGGGGGCAGGTCTGTCACTCACTGTCAGGAATCAAAGGTCTGTAACTCTCCACCAAAAATCAAGGGCCTGCAACTCACTGTCAGGAGTCAAAGGTCTGTAACTCTCCATCAAAAATCAAGGGCCTGTAACTCACTGTCAGGAATCAAAGGTCTGTCACTCACTGTCAGAAATCAAAGGCCTGTAACTCTCCATCAAAAATCAAAGGCCTGTAACCCACTGTCAGGAATCAAAGGTCTGCAACTCACTGTCGGAAATCAAAGGCCTGTAACTCACTGTCAGAAATCAAAGGCCTGTAACTCACTGTCAGTAATCACTCTGACCCTCTCTGTTGGCAGGATGACGACCTCGGAAGTGTTTCGGCCCACGGACGGTGACCTTCTTCTCCGGGACAATCTGGCGGAGGGGATGGCGTCAGGCACCGATCTCTTCCGGCAAAGGCCGGCTACTCAGAGTGGCTACCGCTTCGGTCAGCTGAGCCACAACTCCTTCTTCACCGCCAATCCCCACCCTCACCGCGTCCGTCATCTGAAAGGTCAGACTGTTGGTGTGGCTGTTGTCGTTACCGCTGTCATCAGCTTCTTTCTGTGGGCTGATCCACTCGGCAGTCTTTGTTCTCCAGAAGGTTGTGGCTATGTCTGGATTAAAAGAGTGCCAGTGACCAATAAGACAGACATCTGGGATGGCGCACGGAGAGTATCGTTGTCTCCATGGGTGGCTGGGTGTTGTCCAGAAGGGTCAGGAGCTCTGAAACTCTGTGTCCCACGCATAAACAGACATGTACATTGGCATAAAATATATACAAGGATACATCATGTAAAATCACTGAAGAGTTATTTCAAGGGAATTTGAGAAAATATTGA
>JADBJO010009386.1:45000-54118 GCA_016801955.1 Conus betulinus
CCCAGGGTTTCTTCTCAGTGACAATGTTGTCTCTGTGGGAAGGCTCAGTGTTTCTTCTCAGTGACAATGTTGTCTCTGTGGGAAGGCCCAGTGTTTCTTCTCAGTGACAATGTTGTCTCTGTGGGAAGGCCTAGTGTTTCTTCTCAGTGACAATGTTGTCTCTGTGGGAAGGCCCAGTGTTTCTTCAGTGACAATGTTGTCTCTGTGGGAAGGCCCAGTGTTTCTTCTCAGTGACAATGTTGTCTCTGTGGGAAGGCCCAGTGTTTCTTCTCAGTGACAATGGTGTCTCTGTGGGAAGGCCTAGTGTTTCTTCTCAGTGACAATGTTGTCTCTGTGGGAAGGCCCAGTGTTTCTTCAGTGACAATGTTGTCTCTGCGGGAAGGCCCAGTGTTTCTTCTCAGTGACAATGTTGTCTCTGTGGGAAGGCCCAGTGTTTTTTCAGTGACAATGATGTCTCTGTGGGAAGGCCCAGTGTTTCTTCTCAGTGACAATGTTGTCTCTGTGGGAAGACCCAGTGTTTCTTCTCAGTGATAATGTTGTCTCTGTGGGAAGGCCCAGTGTTTCTTCAGTGACAATGTTGTCTCTGTGGGAAGGCCCAGTGTTTCTTCTCAGTGACAATGTTGTCTCTGTGGGAAGGCCTAGTGTTTCTTCAGTGACAATGTTGTCTCTGTGGAAGGCCTAGTGTTTCTTCAGTGACAATGTTGTCTCTGTGGGAAGGCCCAGTGTTTCTTCAGTGACAATGTTGTCTCTGTGGGAAGGCCCAGGGTTTCTTCTCAGTGACAATGTTGTCTCTGTGGGAAGGCCCAGTGTTTCTTCTCAGTGACAATGTTGTCTCTGTGGGATGACCCAGTGTTTGTTTCTTCTCAGTGACAATGTTGTCTCTGTGGGAAGGCCCAGGGTTTCTTCTCAGTGACAATGTTGTCTCTGTGGGAAGGCCCAGTGTTTCTTCTCAGTGACAATGTTGTCTCTGTGGGAAGGCCCAGTGTTTCTTCTCAGTGACAATGTTGTCTCTGTGGGAAGACCCAGTGTTTCTTCTCAGTGACAATGATGTCTCTGTGGGGAAGGCCGGTGTTTCTTCACAGTGAAAATGTTGTCTCTGTGGGAAGGCCCAGTGTTTCTTCTCAGTGACTTTTTTTCTGTAGGAAGACCCAGTGTTTCTTCACAGTGACAATGTTGTCTCTGTGGGAAGACCCAGTGTTTCTTCTCAGTGACAATGTTGTCTCTGTGGGAAGGCCCAGTGTTTCTTCTCAGTGACTTTTTTTTCTGTAGGAAGACCCAGTGTTTCTTCACAGTGACAATGTTGTCTCTGTGGGAAGACCCAGTGTTTTCTTCTCAGTGACAATATTGTCTCTGTGGGAAGGCCCAGTGTTTCTTCAGTGACAATGTTGTCTCCGTGGGAAGGCCCAGTGTTTCTTCTCAGTGACAATATTGTCTCCATGTTGGTGGAAGACAGGTTTACTGATCAGTGGATAAGGGGCAGGGGGTGAGGGTGGGGGGTCTCTGGTCAATTAGATCACTGGGACAAGGGAGCAAGGTCTGGCACCTGCTCATCATTGTCAGGGAGTGTCTGGAACTGTGGAGATCGTGGGTCAGGCACGGCGGCTTTCATGGGTCTGCTGCCAGTGTGTGCTCAGGACAGAGACTGATCCACTGATGGTGCAGCACACTAGAGGGAGATGGAGTGATAGGGGGTGGGGTGGGGTCTTATCGTGTTCTTCACCTACTTGGCAATGTTGGGTTTCGAACCTGCAATGTTGAGACTAAAATGGTAAACATCGGACTATAGATGAACTGCTAAGTCGAGGATGACATTCATGATAATATCTGACATAGTGGGTGTGTGTGTGTGTGTGTGTGTGTGTGTGTGCAGGAGGAGGAGAGGCCTCGCACCACCATGTACTCACAGGAGACAGGCCGCCTCATCCCGCCCCCGTCACGTGCTATGTCACGTGGTAACAGCAGGCGCGGGCAGCGTGCGGCAGCAATGACAGGCGGCTTTCACCACATCGCTCCCGCCCCTGACCTGGAGAATGTGGTCAGTTTGGGGGGTGTGGGGAGTGGGGTGCTGTGGGGAGGGGTAGTGGGACAGGGGTGTAGAGGGGCGCAGGAGTGGGGCTATGGCTGTAGTCAAGTTGTGTGCACAGGCTGCACACACCAAAATGAATGCGCCAGGACCTTTCTTAAGGAGTCGGGTATTTATAACTATCGATTTCACGGTACTATATTGTCCTTCAAACTTGTTATACACGGTGCTGAATTTCCTACAGCCATTGTAGTCACAGTGCTATCTTGTCCTACAGCTATCGAATTCACGGTGCTGTCTTGTCCTGCAACCATTGTATTTACAGTGCTATCTTGTCCTGTACCTACAGCTATCGAATTCACGGTGCTGTCTTGTCCTACAGCTATAGAATTCACGGTGCTGTCTTGTCCTACAACTATCGAATTCAAGGTGCTGTCTTATCCTACAACCATTGACTCCATGGTGCTACATTGTCCCGCAACTACTGTATTCACGGTGCTATTATGTCCTACAATTATTTCATTCATGGTGCTGTCATGTCCTACAATTATTTCATTCATGATGCTATCATGTCCTACAATTATTTAATTCATGGTTCTATCTTGTTCTACAATTATTTCATTTATGGTGCCATTTTGTCCTACAATTATTTCATTTCTCGTGCTATATTGTCATAAAGTCATTTCAATCATGGTGCTGTCTTGTCCTACAATTATTTCATTTCTGGTGCTATATGTCCTACAACTATTGTATTCACAGTCCTGCGCCTACTGACGATACTCTATTGTCCTGCACCTACTGCCGTTGCTGTTGTCCTGCGCCTACTGACGATGCTGTGTTGTCCTGCTGTGTTGTCCTGCGTTGTCCTGCACCTATTGATGATGCTAAGTTGTCCTGCACCTACTGACGATGCTGTGTTGTCCTGCTGTGTTGTGCTGCTGTGTTGTCCTGAACTTACTGACGATGCTGTGTTGTCCTGCACCTACTTGCGATGCTGTGTTGTCCTGCGCCTACTGATGACGCTGAGTTGTCCTGCACCTACTGACGATGCTGTGTTGTCCTGCACCTACTGATGCTACGTTGTCCTGCACCTACTGACGATGCTGTGTTGTACTGCGCCTACTGATGATGCTGTGTTGTCCTGCACCTACTGACGGTTGTGTGGGGGACTTTGTTTTGACCATCAGAGGCCCAAGTTGTCCTAAATATCAGAGTCTCTAGAGGGTCGTGACGATCCCATGTGGTCCAGGATGTACTCACTGTAATAAGTCTCTCCAGCACCTGGCCATGTTGTTTAGTTTTACAGGTCCTTTGAGGATGTTATCTGGTCCTGCATGTTTGAGTTGTTATTTGATTCTATAGGTACTGACGATGCTGTGTCAGATTCTTTAGGCACTAACGATGCTGTGTCAGATTCTATAGGTACTAACGATGCTGTGTCAGATTCTATAGGTGCTGACGATGCTGTGTCAGATTCTATAGGTACTAACGATGCTGTGTCAGATTCTATAGGTGCTGACGATGCTGTGTCAGATTCTTTAGGTACTGACGATGTTGTGTGGTCCGACAGGTATTTACAATGTTGTGAGATCCTACAGATATTGACAATGTTATGTGGTCCTACAGGTGTTGACGATGTTGTTGTTTGGTCTTACAGGTATTCACAATGTTGTGTGATCCTACAGGTATTGACATTGTTATATGGTCTTACAGGTATTCACAATGTTGTTTAGTCCTACGAGTATTGACGCTGTTATTTGGTCTTACAATTAGTAACGATGTTGTGTGCTCCTACAGCTATTGAAGATGTTGTATGGTACTACGGTTTATGACGATGCTGTTTGGCCCTACAGGTATTGACGATGTCGTGTGGCCCTACAAATATTGACGATGGTGTGTGGTTCTACAGGTATTGACGATGTTGTATTGACGATGTTGTGTAGTCCTACAGGTATTGAGTGGTGTAGCCCTACAGGTATTCACGGTGTTGTGTGGTCCTACAGGTATTCACCAATGTTGTTTGGTCCTACAGGTACTGACGATATTATGTTATCTCTGCAAACCCCATAACCTGACGATCATCCAGGCCTATGCTCCAACGTCAGACCATGACGACGAGGAAATTGAGGAGTTCTACGAGCAGACTGACTCCATCATAGCAACAGTGCCAAAGAAAGACATGCACATAATCAAGGGAGGCTGGATTGCCAAGGTTGGCCCAGATGTTTACCGGAATTGGGCAGGAACAGCAGGCAAATCTGGATTGGGGAAACCAACGGCAGAGGCCTTAGACTGCTGGAGTTTGCCAAAGCCATCGACTTACCCTAGCCAACATTCTCCACCCACACAAGCTGTCCAGAATCACAACCTGGCACTCACCAAATGGGCAAGTTTACAACCGAGTAGACTTCATTCTGGACCCACAACACTACAAGTCCCATCATCAACAAAGCAAAAACAAGAACATTTCCCAGGCGCTGACATTGGCAGCGATCACGAGATCTTGTCCTGGCAACCTTCAGCTCAAGCTACAATGTAAGCGCTGTCCAGAGAACCCCCACATTCGCTTTGACCTAGAAAAGTTGAAGGACCCCGAAATTGCAGAGGTGTTCCAGGCTCAAGTAGGCGGGAAGTTTGCTCTCCTCAACTAAGTGGACAGCGATGTAGACACCCTAGCTAATAACATCAAAGAGGTGCTAACTACAACAGCTGAAGAAGTTGTGGGAAAGTGCAAGAAGAAGATCCAGCCTTGGGTTACAAACGAGGTCTTAGATCTATGTGACAAGAGGCGGGATCTAGAGAAAAGAAACACTCCAGCGACAAAGTCAGGATGCAGTACCAACCACAGGTGAACAGAGAAGTCAGGAAGAAGATGAAGACAGCCGAGGAAAATTGGATAGAGGAGCAGTGCGAAGCAATCGAGAAAGGCATGGAAGCAGGGAACAGCAAAGAAGCCTACAACACACTGAAGACTCTCAATAAAACTAACCAGACAGGATCAGCGGTCATCGAAGATAAGGATGGCAAGCTACTGACAGAGAATGTAGAAGTCCTGAAGAGGAGGACAGAATACTGTGAGGGCCTCTACAATTAACAGCTCAACCCGGACACATCCATTTTATAGGACAACCAACGACCCGCAGACAGTGAGAACGGTCTCCAAGTACTGAAGGAGGAGGTTGAGGCCGCGATACAGAATCTGAAGCCAGGGAAATCCCCAGGAGTGGACAACGTCCCAGCTGAGCTTGTGAAATACGGAGGGGAAAGAGACCACAGAAGCACTAACAATGCTTTGTCAGAAGATCTGGACAAAAAGAAGTGGCCAACAGAGTGGACCCAGTCATTGGTGATTCCCTTACCCAAGAAAAGCAACCTCAAACAATGCCAAAATTACAGGACAATAAGTCTGATCAGCCACCCTCAGCAAAGTCATGCTTCGCATCATCCTCAACCGACTGAAATCCAAGGCTGAGGAACTGCTATCAGAAGAACAAGCAGGTTTTTTTAGAAGAGGGCGGAGCACTGTGGAACAAATTTTCAACTGCCGAGTCCTGATTGAAAAGCATTCTACAACACCAAAAGGACCTCTTCCACAACTTCATTGACTTAAGAAGGCATTCGACCGGGTGTGACACAGCGGCCTATGGCAGGTTCTCAGAGACTTCAACATTGATGAGAGGCTCGTCCAAGTCATCCAGGCCCTCTACGAACACTCCAGCAGCACAGTACTTCTCAATAGCCAGCAGGGCCAGTTCTTCCCGACCACAGTCGGAGTCAGGCAAGGGTGCCTACTATCTCCAGTCCTTTTTCAACATCTTTCTGGAGAGAATCATGCAAGAGACCCTCGAAGAACACCACACCTCCATCAGCATTGGCGGCAGGCCGGTCTGCAACCTTCGTTTCGCAGACGATATCGACCTCATGGGGGGCAGCAACACCGAGCTCCAGGATCTCACAAACAGACTTGTCACAAGAGCAAGTGCCTACGGCATGGAGGTCAGCACAGAGAAGTCAAAGGTCATGGTCAACAGCACGACTAACAGCAGTGCCAACATAACCATGAATGGTGAGCCCCTGGAAGAAGTGACCAGCTTCAGGTACTTGGGAGCAACCCTGTCCAAAGATGGCACCTGCACAGCAGAAATCCGAATCAGGATCAACTCCGCATCAGCAGCGATGGCCAGACTGAACAGAGTGTGGAAGAGCAACATCAAATTCCACACAAAATTCCGGCTCTACAAGTCACTAGTGGTCTCGATCCTCTTATATGGTTGCGAGACATGGACACTGATGGCCGAAACAGAAAGAAGAATCCAGGCGTTTGAGACCAGGTGCCTGAGGAAACTACTCCGCATCTCCTACAAAGAACACAAGACCAATGATTATGTGCGGAACCTGGTCACTAACCTAGTTGGGCCCCACGAACCACTTCTGGCAACCGTCAAACGACGGAAGATGGCATGGTTTTGGCCACGTCATTCGTCACAACACCCTCTCCAAAACCATCCTTCAAGGTACCGTTGAAGGAGGGCGCAGACGAGGACGGCAGAGAAAGACTGACTGACTGGCAGGTATTGACAGTGTTCTATTGTCTTACTGGCACTGACGATGTCGTGTGGTCCTATAGGTATTGACGAAGTTGTGTGGTTCACAAGTATTGAAGGTGTTGTATGGTCCTACTGGCACTGACGACATGGTGTGGTCCTATAGGTATTGACGAAGTTGTGTGGTTCAACAGGTATTGAAGGTGTTGTATGGTCATACTGGCACTGACGATGTGGCGTGGTCCTACAGGTAATGGCGATGTTGTGTGGCCCTACAGGTAATGACGACGTTGTATTAATGATCTTGTGTGGTCCTACAGGTATTGACGATGTTGTGTGGACCTACAGGTATTGACGATGTTGTGTGGACCTACAGTTATTGACGATGTGTGTATTGACGATGTTGTGGTCCTACAGGTATTGACGATATTGTGTGGCCCTACAGGTATTGATGATGTTGTGTAGTCCTACAGGTATTGACTATGTTGTATGGTCCTACAGGTATTGACGATGTGGTGTGGTCCTACAGGTAATGACGATGTGGTGTGGTTCTACAGGTATTGATGATGTTGTGTGGCCTTTCAGGTATTGATGATGTTGTGTGGTCCTGCAGGTACTAACGGTGTTTTATGGTCCTACAGATATTGACGATGTTGTATGGTCCTACAGGTAATGACGATGTGGTGTGGTCCTACAGGTATTGATGATGTTGTGTGGCCTTTCAGGTATTGATGATGTTGTGTGGTCCTACAGGTACTAACGGTGTTTTATGGTCCTACAGATATTGACGATGTGGTGTGGTCCTACAGGTAATGACGATGTGTGTGGTCCTACAGGTATTGATGATGTTGTGTGGCCTTTCAGGTATTGATGATGTTGTGTGGTCCTACAGGTACTAACGGTGTTTTATGGTCCTACAGATATTGACGATGTTGTATGGTCCTACAGGTATTGACGATGTCGTGTGGTCCTACAGGTATTGATGATGTTGTATGGTCCTACAGTACTGACGATGAAGTTTGGTCCTACAGGTAATGGCGATGTGGTGTGGTCCTACAGGTGTTGTCTATGTTGTGAGGTCCTACAAGTATTGACGGTGTTGTATAGTCTTACAGGTAGTGACGATGCTGTGTGGTCCTTAGGTACTAACACCATGTGTGGTCTTACAGATACTGATGATGTTGTTTGATGCTACAGGTACTCACATTTTGTGGTCCTACAGGTACTGACGTTGTGTGTTCCTACAGGCATTGACACGTTGTGTGGTCCTACAGGCACTGATGATGTTATGTGATCCTACAGGTACTGACATTGAGTGGTCCTGTAGTAAGTGACATTGTGTGGTTCTACAGGTACTAATATTGTGTGGTCCTACAGTTACTGACATTGTGTGATCCTACAGTTTTGACATTGTTTGGTCCTACATTTACTGACATTGCGTGATCCTACAGTTTTGACATTGTTTGGTCCTACATTTACTGACATTGTATGGTCCTACAGGTATTAACATTGTGTGGTCCTACAGGTATTAACATTGTGTGGTCCTACAGGTACTAACATTGTGTGGTCCTACAGTTGTTAACATTGTGTGGTCCTACAGTTACTGACATTATGTGGTCCTACAGTTACTGACATTGTGTGATCCTACAGTTACTGACATTGTGTGGTCCTACAGGTGTTAACATTGTGTGGTCCTACAGTTACTGACATTGTGTGATCCTACAGTTACTGACATTGTGTGGTCCTACAGTTACTGACATTGTGTGATCCTACAGGTACTAACATTGTGTGGTCCTACAGCACTGACGATGTTGTGTGATCCTACAGGTCTGACAATGCTATGGCCCTACAAGTATTGACGATGTTGCGTGGTCCTACAAGTACTGACGATGATGTTGTGTGGTCCTACAGGTATTGATATGTTGTATGATCATACTGGCAAAGACGATGTGGTGTGGTCCTACAGGTATTGACGATGATGTGTGGTCCCACAGGTATTGAAGATGACGTGTGGTCCTACATGTATTGATGATAATGTGTGCCTACAGGTATTGACGATGTGTGTGGTCCTACATGTACTGACGATGTCGTGTGGTCCTACGGATACTGACGATGTCGTGTGGTCCTACAGGTACTGACGATGTTGTGTGGTGGTCCTACAGGTACTGACGATGTTGTGTGGTCCCACAGGTACTGACGATGTTGTATTGACGATGTTGTGTGGTCCTACAGGTACTGACGATGATGCTGTATGGTCCTACAGGTACTGACGATGTGGTGTGGTCCTACAGGTACTGACGATGTTGTATTGACGATGTTGTGTGGTCCACAGGTATTGACGATGATACTGTATGGTCTTACAGGTACTGATGATGTTGTGTTGTCCTACAGGCACTGAAGATGTTTTATGTCCCTACAGGTACTGACGATGCTGTGTTGTCCTACAGGTATTGAAGATGTTTCATGTCTAACTTGTCCTACAGGTATTGAAGATTTTTTTATGTCCTACAGTATACTGACGATGCTGTGTCAGATCCTACAGACAGAGGAT
>JADBJO010009386.1:60204-70204 GCA_016801955.1 Conus betulinus
GGTGCCTGTTCTCATCCAACATTCACATAACACCACCTGCTACACCCCCTACAGTCGAAAATAACTGCTCAGTCACTGAGCTGGTGTGAGCGAGCATATCCCTCCCCAACATGCCACAAAGTCCATCCGGTGACAGTCCATGACCTTGCTGACGCTGGTAACCCTCAAAACTTACTCACAAAGGGCATAGATGCGGAGAGAAAAAACCCAAACTGAAGCCCTCATGAAAGCATGGCATGAATGGCCATGGAAACTGAGACTCTCTTCATATAAACACTGATCACTGAGCATGAGGAGGATGAACAATGATGCTATGGCATTCCATTTTGGTCTGAGTCTCATGACAGGGTAATACTGTAATTATCTGTAACTGTGTTAAGGCTTGTAATACCTCTAACATTACAATGGACTGTATTTACCTATAACAGTATAAAGAGCTGTGTTACCTATTTTGGACTGTATTACCTGCATTTAATAACAGAACAATAGATTGCATGCACTACCTGTCTGTCACCTGTGACAGTGTAAGAAACACTGTTTGGGACAACATTATCTGTAACAGCATAACGGATCATACTGCCTGTTTGGGATGGTATTGCCGGTAACGGCATTTTTTTTCTTTATATCCTTGTATATTTGGGATTGTATTACCTGTTTGCAACTGTATTGCATGCAATTGTGCAATGGACTGTATCATCTGGCTGGCACTGTATTACCTGCAACAATACATTGGATTGTCTTACCCTGTAAGGGGTTCTCAGCCCGGCGATTGGCAGCATAACTGTGCTGAATCTGCTGCACTAAAAATGTGGTGTCCTGTCACACAGACCACAAACAGACAGTAATGTAGAGTTATAACATGTGCATGTGAACACACACACACACACACACACACACACACACACACACACACACACACACACACACACACACACATCATATTGACTGTCAAGTTGTGAACTGGTCGCTGGCAATGAGTAAAACAACAGAATATTCTCATGTTAACTCTTCTATTGTCATAGAACTGTTTTGTTTTTTTCATGCTCATAGTGGTATTGCAAACTCCATCCAGGTTCATCACTTTGACAGACAGATGGGAACAACCTACAAATGGTGGAGGGAGAGAAAAGTACACATGTTACTGAGATGGGCCCAGGCTCCACACTGCAGTGTTCAATCCACTGGGCCCTTTTAAACCACATTGCACAATCAATGAACAATCAGCCTCTTAAACATTGGGAAAGTAATTTTTGATTCTACCTAACCTTGGATGCATCTGTTATGCTAAATATTGAACTATATTTTGTGTGTGTGTGTGTGTGTGTGTGTGTGTGTGTGTGTGTATGTGTGTGTGTGTGTGTGTGTGTGTGTGTGTGTGTGTGTGTGTGTGTGTGTGCATGCATGTGTATGTGCATGCATGCGTGCGTGCGTGTGTGTGTGTGTGTATTTCTAACCTTTGCAAAAGTCACTGTTCTTCTGACAGAAAAATTGTTAGCCAGCCCCACCACTAACCTGTCAACATGTTTATTGTTTGGTCAGTCAGTAGGAGGTTGCATCTCATAGGACATCCCTCATAAAGGCTGTTATGCGCAGTTCTTAGCTGCTGTAAGCACTGATGTGACTTACAATACTTAGATTTTTAAACAGTAGAGCTGACTTCACTGGCTGTTGATACCTTTTGATCTCTTTAGTATACCGAAATGGATCCTCAAGCATACGCTCAAAAAATCTCCCTCACATTTTCCATCATCCCCATCCCCCATAAATTTTTTCAATGTTTGTGAAGTCATTGTTTGAAGACACTAGAATTGTCAGATTGTACTTGTTTTTCCCACCCAATATATTTATTTGTTCAGCATACATATTTGCTCAGCGCGATAAATATATACATTTTTTTTTGTTGTTCTATCCTGTATTGTCAGGTGTTTTTAAACAGACTCATGGGTCAAGAGGTAACTGCACTTTGTCTTGTTCTTTGTCGTCCTGTCATCCTAAGCTCAAGTTATTGAGATGTACTTGTCTGACAATTTGTTGACATGGAGTTCTAAATCATCTCTCCTCATAATGCCTTGACTGTTGACCCTTCTTGAAAGAGAAAAGGTGGAAGGTCAGTAACACTTTGCTTTAGTTTCAAGGTGTCATGGCTTCACCTGAGTCAACTGATCCTGTCCCATAGGTAACAGAACCATTCAGTGGTATCGGAAACATGTTTTGAGTGAACTAGTTCAAGCAAGTTTTTGCAAGGGGAAGAGTTTCAAGGCACACTCTCATGATGAATGAGATGATGTACTGGCGAGAGATCACAACAGCATTTAAGGGCTCTCTCACAAGAGACAGAAAAAGCTGACAGTAGCAACATCCCCTGACTAATGTGTGAAAAGTATTTCAGATTGCAGCAAAACAATCAGAATTCTCACTCTGCCAATGCCAGAAGAGTTCAAAGAAGAAGCCATATTGTTCAGAAGAATTCCCCAGTGCCTATTTCATCCCTCACCTCAACTCTCTCTTCTCCTGAGGTAAGCAACTGCTAGCCACCCATCATTCAATTCATCTCAGACAAGCTCCTTAAGTCACAAGATTTGTCTGCTCTGTCTCTTCACAAGGATGTTACAATCCCTCACAAACAATCAGACTTGTCACTAACAATCAAACGGTTAATCAGTATTTAGATTACACATAAAAATGGGGTATGAATATATATTGTATTACTTCTCAGCTTTCTCATCACATATCGATAATTTAGCTGTAAAGATATGCAGGAAGAATAAAATTCCCATTAACTGCATCAGTCACAAAAGACTTGAATTGTTTTTTTTTTTGTTTGTTTTTTTTTTCGCCACAAGCCAAAAAACATGTCAGTCAGTGAGTCAAACATTTAACTAAGACACGCATGTCAACAATTTGTCCCACAGCACCAAATGACTATATGAGTGTATACAGCACTATGAGAGTATGCTCCTTTTCAAAGCTTTCAACTCAATGCAAAATCACAGTCTACAAGTGAAAGCATCCAATGAAGAGCAAAGAAAGCCAACTTCAGTGTTAAAGAAAATCACTCATTTCAATTGACCCTTGCTGGAGGTATTATTACCCCCTAATTATCTAGAAAAAAACAATGAATATATCTTGCTCTAAGATGAATCTAAATACTGGTGAATGTAGAGTTCACTAAGCCATTACAGTAATACCTGCCCTTTAATCTTAACATTTTTTCATGCAACAACTTATACCAAGTTTCAATATTTAGTATACAGCAATGATCATGGCTCAGTGTAGTTGCACACTCAGTTACTTCTCAGTCATATAGGCATCAAATGAACAGTCGATGACAACTCTCTGTCGACAAGCTGAGTCAACCATTCTGTTTTTCTTCAGGCTTTTTCTTTGATGGTCCAATCTCCTCACCTCGTTCCCTCAGTTCAGCAAATCGTTTCTTCTTCTTCTCTTTTTCTGCATGGCTGGAAAATAAAATCTGGTAATGAAGAATAAACAAAAACAGACAAAGCCTAGGATTTGTCACTTATCTTAACTCTTTCCTAACAATGAAATCAAGATTGGTAATCAGCATTTCTGCGCTAATTCTGCTAGATTTTTTTGCTCAACAACAAAACCAAGGGTTGTCCCCTCGGATATAACTTGATGCTGAGCCACCCTAGACCATAATGGTGTGTGTGTGTGTGTGTGTGTGTGTGTGTGTGTGTGTGTGTGTGTGTGTGAAGCAGTAGTTCAGTGTGTGTGTGTGTGTGTGTGTGTGTGTGTGTGTGTGTGTGTGTGTGTGTGTGTGTGTGTGAGAGAGCTCAGAGAGAGAGAGAGAGAGAGGGAGAATGTTGGGAACATTAAGAAGAGAGAGGAAGAGAAGGGGAAGAGGGTGGGGGGAGGTGAGAACTTCCAAGAAGAGAGAAAATGCAGATCATCTATCATTATCACTTTTGTGGGCGCTCTGTTTCAGACAGATAATATTATCTATAAAGGGAACTTTTTACCGTTTCTCGGCTTTGATCTGCTGCCATCGCTCTTTCTTCTTCAACTTTTTGATCTGATTCTTTGATAACGGCGCCGTCAGACTGGCACTAGACCCAGTGGTTTCATCACCACCAGTACCAGTACCACCTGTCGCTTGTGCAACTTTTACTTCGTCAGCTTGATCCCCAGCATCATGTGTGTCAACAATGGCTCTCACACTGTTTTCGGTGGACACGCTCTCCGCAGCTTCACTATCCAGCGACATTGTAGGCACCGACAATGAAAACCACCACGATGTAAAGTCTGTAGACAATGTGCATCAGCCACATGCCCTGTCTACGTTGGTAACTGTTTCACGTTTCGTTTTCAGACCATGCGCGCAGCCATGTTTTTTTTCATTCGTGGCTATATTCACAGCTACAGTGAATTTTTGACGTCGTAAAGGTATTAGATTAACATGTGTGTGCGTGTGTGCGTGAGAGAGAGAGAGAACGAACGAACGAACGAACGAACGAACGAATTTTTATTTTCAGAGGGTAATGGAATAAGCATCACTGCTTTTTTACATCCAGCCCTCCGGGACCAAAAGAAATTTAGGAAAGGGAAAAAAAATATTGATTAATATAAAATAATGGAAAATCACTCTTAAATATGAAACATAAAAATACAAAAGGACACAAAATCTATGTACAGAGGGAAACACCGACAGAAGGTGTTGGAGACGGTGGGGTGGGAGTGAGATGGGGTGGGATGGGGGACAATAAGAATGTGAGGAGGGGGGATGGAAGAATAGGAAGAACTAATAAGGAAAATGAAACATTTACACAGAACAGTTATTGGTACATCTTTTTGGGTAAAGTGGTGTAAGATCAGACAGATACATCAAGTACGTAAAAAGATTGGATTTAAAACTTGCTAGTGTTTGGTTCGTTTTTTAATTTTTTCTGGGATATTATTCCACAGCCAGCCCCCAGAATAAGCAAGGCTTGATTTGCATAAATTAATTGATGGAAAGGGAGATTTATTTTATGCGAATGACGATGATCATTAGAAGTAAAAATATTCATTAAATAGGAAGGAGCACCGCCGTGTAGTATTTTATGCATAAAAAGTGCTTTATTGTACAATAGTTTTTGGTCTTGAATGGAAGATACCTGCTCGTTCATAATCAGGGTGCCCTAGCGAGAGTTTATCAATTGTTATTTTTGACAGCTCTCTTGTATATACTAGTCAATGGTTTAAGCAACTTATTGCTAGCTAAATCCCAGAGTGTCGAGGCATAGTCAATATTTGGTTGAATATAAGATTGAAAAAATAATTTTCTGGTGTGATAATCTAAAAAGTTTTTTATTTTCCTGAGATGATACAGTTTTACGGCAAGATTTTTGGAAAGAAGTTCTAAATGCTTCGACCAAGATAGGTTGTTTCGACTGCTATTCCTAAGACTCTGTGATTTGAAACATCTTTGATTATTTCGTTACCAATATAAAGGATTGGCAAGTTTTCGGTTACATTTTGACGTTTTTGCCTTGTTGTTGTAATCAACATGAATTTCGTTTTTTTTTTTGAGGATGCAGAGACATGTGATTGAGTTGTGTCCATTTAACGAGAAGATTGATATTTTTCTGAATATCAAGGTAGACTTACTGAGCATTAGAATTATTAGTGTCAATAGTGGTATCATCGGCAAACATTTCGCGATGAGAAGTCAAGGTTAATGGTAAATCATTAATATAGAATAAGAAGAGCAGTGGACCAAGGATCGATCGAGCCTTGTGGCACACCAAAGTTATTGGGAATCAAAGTAGAATAACAATCATTTAATAAAACTAATTGTTGCCTGTTGGAAAGGAAGGATGAAATGAGTTTTAGAGTGTCGGAAGTTAGTCGATAAATAATTAACTTTCTGAGCAAAAGTTCATGATTAATGACATCGAAAGCTTTAGCAAAATCCACGAAGAGTACTCCCTGAAAAGTGTTTGTTGTTTACGTTTGAAAGCCATCGATCAACTATCTTGGTAAGAGCTGTTTGACAAGAATGATTCTCTCTAAATCCGGATTGATTAGGGTGTAGTAGATCGAATTTTTTTGACATGAGAAAGAAGACACTTTTTTTATGTGTTGTTCTAATGGTTTTGAAAGAACTGATAGAATAGAGATAGGTCGATATAGTTAGAAGAATCAACCATATTTCCTGATTTGTACAATGGTATGACTTTAGCTTGTTTAAAAGCATCAGGAAAGCAATGCTTATCAATGCAGAGATCATAAATATATGTGAGGGTTTCTGCTATAACAGATGCTGAAAGCTTAAGAATTTTCCCGTCAATTCCATCAATTCCACGAGTAGATGTCTGTTTTAACTGTCTAAGAGAAGAGAAAACTTCGTGGACATTCATGGCACTAATATCAAAAGCTGAATGGATGTTCTTTGGTGTGGCAGTATTTCCGTAATTCTTGTAGATCGTTACTTTTTGATTCATCGTTTCGTATGATTTGATTTGCTATACTTGCAAAATGGCGTTCAGTTCACTTGCAGATATGTCTTTTGTTAAAGTTTAATAAAGGGTCAGAATTTTTTGGTTAAGCCATGTATAGCTTTCCAAATAGATTTACTGTCTTTCTTTCTATTATTAGGTCCAAGAAATATTTCCTTTTCTCTGATCATATTAGGGAGGTCACCTTATTTCTGTACTTTTTGAATTATTCGCGAGAGCCATTTTTTAAACAGATAATCCCTGTGATATATAGTGTCCTGTATTTCTTTTGTAAGCCAAGGTGGTTTCATCCGATGTTTTACTCTTTTAGTTTGAAGAGGGGCATGCTTATTGTATACGTCATGGAAGATGTTATACCATACTTGCAGAGCTTCATTGGGGTCAGTATGCTGATATACGTCATTTAAAGGGGATTTTAAAAGATCTGAGAGAAATTTTTCACGATCATATTTTGAAAAGTTCCTGAATGTAATCGTTTTATGATTTTACTTGGGTATTTTGACACCCTTGTTGTCCACGTAAAACAAATCGGAAAATGGTCACTGCAACCATAAGCAGGAGCAACTGATTCTTCTATTGTTTCTGAATTGGTAACATATATATGATCTATAATGTTTCAGAAGAGTTGGTTACACGGGTAGCTGATTTTATTAATTGTGTCAAACCAAATGATTCAAAAGTTTGAGTCCAGTGATTATCAGTTTTGAATAAATCAATATTAAAGTCACCTAATATTATGACATCTTTGTAATTATCATTAGCATTTTCCAACATTGAAATGAAGCGGGTCGATCCAGTCGACATGTTCGGCTGGATTCCTGTATAGAAAACATAGAGGTATGGGCTTGTTATACTTCAGTTGTATTTCGATCCAAATAGTTTCTACGTGATGCTGTTCAAGGTAAATCAATTCTTTCAACTTAAATTGACTGATGGACACACACTATTATGCCAGTTTCTCCTTTCTGAATGGGGTCTTTTACGAATTATATTATAGCCTGGAATTGAAAGGTCACCATTAAATATGAAAGGAGATAAATGGGGGATTCTGAAAAACCCAATATGTGAAAATGTTTGCCCAATTTGATAATATGGATGATATTTCAGTAATCTTGTTTATAACATGATTAATATTTAGATGCCCCACTCTAAGTCCATCCTCGGTTAGCCAAGGGCTACCACGTTCTGACATTATACAGGCCAACAAGGAAAACACGATCCACTATACAAGTGAGAAAAAAAACACAAAGATCAATGAATACTGTAACGCAAACAACAATACAAATTTCAAAGCAGCAATAAACAAAGCGCTGAAAGAAATGCCAGCCAGTAACAAAGGCAAAATATCAATGCAAAAGACGAAATGAAGTATTCTCCTAATAAACACTAGCGCAATTATCAGTCTGTTTCGCTCCTATCAATTCACAGACCACTGTCAAAACCTCGGTAGCAAGTCAAACAAGGGAGAAAAAATACAAAGATCAGTGAATACTGCAACGCAAACAACAATACAGATTTTAAAGCAGCAATAAACAAAGCGCTGAAAAAAAATCCCAGCCAGTAACAAAGGCAAAGTATCACTGCAAGAGACAAAAACGATACCACTGTCAAAACCTCGGTAGCAAGTCAAGCAAGAATTAATGCCGAGCCCGGTGATGTCATTTACACACACACACACACACACACACACACACACACACACACACACACACACACCACACACGCGCGCACGCACACATCATCACGCGCCGTACGTGTAAGCACGTATGGGTTGAAAACATTGTTAAGCTTACACATTGGCAAAGGCATTTCTATTCTTGACACAGGAGTGAATATAAATCATGTGGAAACATAAATATATTTATTACCCCTTCCCACTCCACCCCAACCCCTTCCATCGCATCTCTCTCTCTCTCTCTCTCTCTCTCTCTCTCTCTCTCTCTCTCTCTCTCTCTCTCTCTCTCTCTCTCTCTCTCTCTCTCCCTTCCCCCCCCCCCCCCCCTCTCTCCTCTCTCTCTCTCTCTCTCTCTCTCTCTCTCTCTCTCTCTCTCTCTCTCCGGATGTACGCCCATGGTAATGTTTTCTTTGATTTAAGGAGGAGATACGTGTTGTTGGGAAAGTAGCTGAGATGCCAACCTGAACAGTTCGAGAGCATAATGATTGTTCGTGTGATTAGAACCCACTGAGGTGTTATAAACGGGTTGAATGGGAATGTTAGAGGGATACTGCATGTTTGGGAAAGCAGGGGAAGGATACCATGATAACTCCTTTCCTGTCTGAAATACGTGGATGGGGGTGAATTACGGCTAATTTTATCATATCATTAGGGAGAATGGTGTGGGGAGGGTAATGATGTGGGGGTGGATTCCTGATAATTTTATTCACATCATAAGTGGGAAGGGTGTTGGACGGGTAATGATTTTGGGGAGTTCTGTTAATTATATCGACATCATCAGGGGGGAGGTGTGGGAAGGGTAATGATTTGCAGAGCGCAGGTCTGTCTGTCTGGGTTGGATTTAGAGATGGGTAATGGAACAGAGAAGAAGGGTGTGGGCAGTCTGTGGGGACTGGATCAGTGTTGGGTGGGAATTCACGATGAAGAGGACGAGAATCGTAGGCACCAGTAGTATTATCAAATCCAGTATCTGTACAGAGTTTGGTGGGAATTCACGATGGAGAGGACGAGAATCGTAGGCACCAGTAGTATATCAAATCCGGTATCTGTACTGCGTTGATGCCTCCTCCGCTGAGGACCATCAATAAAAATGTTATTGCTGAAGGACGGTATTCTGGATGAGCTCCCTTGGGCCAGCTGAGGCACGTCACCTGATGGACCTCCACGCCACAGTGACTTGAGGTTGGCAGCCAGTCTGCCAGTTCCTTTGGCGCTAGGGTGGATCAGATCCTGATAGAGGGCCAGACGAGGGGCCCCTGAAGGAGTGGTGAATGTGGAGTCGTGGTCAAATGAACGACACTCCCAGCTGGTCACAGACAGCCTGTAAATGGCGGTTGGATGGGCGGATCGAGTTATTCAGGTGATGTCGACCTCTGGCAGGAACGATGGAACTGAAGGACAGTTTGGCGTTGGGGAAGATCTCACAGCATCGGGACACAAGTCGCATCCAGACTTCCTTCTGGACAGGACCAGCAGGACAGGAGTTCACCCCGACATGGACACTAACGTGACTATAATGTCAGGGAAAGATTTCAGGGACAGCAGCCAGGAAAACAATTCATGTACTTGCATGCCCCCGGAACACAGATTTTGTACATAAATTCGTTCGGAGGGGCAAGTCTTTTCGGGTTGACGAAGCGAAGTACTGAATCGCCTATTATGAGCATTGTTGCTCTCTCTGGACACGTTGTGTTTTTAAAACATCAACAGGAGATGCATTGGATGATGAGGGGTGGAGTGGGGGGGGGTCGTTTATGGTCGGGGGTTATGGAGCGTTTTGGTGGATTCAGATTCTTTTCCTGGATCGGTTCTCTTCTTCAGAATTGTCCAGCAGGGAGAAGGAGTTGGCCGTGGACACTGCATA
>JADBJO010009386.1:75204-84294 GCA_016801955.1 Conus betulinus
TCACTGGACCCATCGTACACACTCCGGTTGTTATTCGGAATGAACTTCGCTCTCTGACCTGTCAGCGCGTGGGACACATAGCCAAGCTGAAGCGTGCGAGCAGCCAACGAGAGCTCGAAGCCGGCCGACAAGTGCGCTGTGAACTGTGTTCAGTCTAGCACCTCACAAGTAAAAAAAAACTACTGTAAGTAGTTGGTGCGCCACTGCATCGCTAACAACGGACTGCCAACATGGCACTCTGGTGCATTTGGTTCGCCTTGGGTGTTCTTTTCCTTGTGCACAGTAAGTGATACTCGTTTTCTAATGTAACAGTACAAGTTTCTTATAACTTTTTTTGTGACGTATGTACCTTGCCCTTTTTTACACGTGATAGTCGGCGTAGGACCGCGTGCGAGAAACGGCCGCTGGAGAGTTGATGGTAGAGTCTACGGAAGCGGAGTTGATCAAACTCGGAGGTTGAAATGGGCGTGACTCCGTACTTGATAGCCTGAAATGCCACGTGGTCGTGTGAACAGATTAGGCAGGATTTCCGTTTTGAACCTCTCGTCCAATAATGATTATTCCCATGAAAATATCGGGTCATTTGGATGTTCCCTTCGAAAGATCGACCTCAAGGATGGTGCAATTCTTAATCTTAGCGTTGACAATAAATTGTATAACATTATACGCGTGAAAAGTTTGGTGTTGTTAGTTAAGTTAGGCAGCTGGTTTAAATCTTTGCTGCTTAGAATCCAGAGTCTGATGGATAAGTGATCTCTTTACCTCCATCGCTCCCCCCCCTCCCCCGCCCTCTCTCTCTCTCTCTCTCTCTCTCTTTTACACCCCCCCCCCCCTCCCCATGATGATTGTGGACACTTAAAGAAAGAAGAAGCGTTCTGCTTATTTGTGTCTGATCTGCTGTTTCTTCCTAGTTCCCAATTTTTCACCTCACCTGTTTGTCTTCTGCCCCCAACCCCACCCACCACCCCTCTTCTCCCCCCTGTGGATATAGATGTTTATCATCACCAGTCCTAACATTCTTTGTTTACTGCCATGCATTGTCCCACTCTTTCTCCCCCAAGGTAGGGAAGGACAGTGGGACTGTAATTGTGTCTATCAAGTGTGTGTGTGTGTGTGTGTGTGTGTGTGTGTGTCTCCAAAATGAGCAGTGTGTTAGAGAGGTTGTACATGTACTTTGGACCAACAGCACAATACTCGGTCAAGTGCAAGGGGAAAGTTAGCAAGTTTTGCCATGGTTCAAACCTCCATAGATACTGAAATGCCTTTGTTCACATATAGATAGATAGGTAGGTAGAGATAGATATAGATATATGTATAAGCTTGAAATATTTCCAAGGTAGCTTTAGATGAAGTGATGGTTTGTAACTCCAGCATTCTTCCCAGTTGTGCCTAGAACAAATGTATATAGCCAGATCATGCCCACATGCTGTCAGTGTATGTATAGATGACTAGAATGACTTAGTTGGTTTATTTTGATATTGATCAGTTAGTGAATGATCAGAGTAAAGACTGGTCCACTCAGTGAGGGTGCCAAGGAAATGAATGGTTTATTTTACAAAAACCCAGAAATTTTATTTTAGCTGACAATTTCAGTTTTATACAATTTTTTTAATTTCTTTTTTAATCTCGCTCATGCAGAGATCATTCCTTTTTTTTCAGAGTAACATTCCACTCTACACAAAAAAAACCACTCTATATTAAAACAGTCATGTGACAATTAAACATTGATTCATATCAATGATGTGTACTGTGTCTTCACAATAGGCATGTACCAATTTTAGTTTTTAAATAAACACACATGGAAAAGATTTCCTTTTGTACTTCCTTCCTTTACAAAGGCTTGCTTCCGTCATATCAAGGCCATTTTAGCTGCAAATAGATTCTGAAATGACAAGACAATACACAGCTTGAATATTGTCCAGAGCTTGAATATTCTGACAGAAAGCTCTTGAACATGAGAGAGAAAAAAAGAAAATTTCCTCATACTTTAGTTTTAAATACTGGATTCAGCACGGAAGCCGAATGGGAAGCTATATATCATCCAGTATCAAGGGAGACCATGAGCACATTCAAGTAGGCTCTCAGGGAAATGTTGAGAGAAAGCTGTGTCAACAACATTGGTGTCACTGTCAGTGAGCTGTCTGCTAACCTGAAAACGGTTTATAAATATAAAGGTCAGCTGATGCCTGTTTGAATGACAGGTTGTCATGAACAATTGCACATTGTTAGTCCACTTACAGTACCACGCATGCATAGCTCCTGAGTAAAAAGAAAAAAAATCTGTGAACTGTCGTCTCTCTTGTAGTCTGCCCTTCCCCATAATTGTGACAGAAATGCAAAGCAGTGCATACATGCATGTATGCAAACACACACACACACACACACACACACGTACGCACGCATGCATGCACGCACACGCATGTGCGTGCACACACACACACACACACACACACACACACACACACACACACACACACACACACACACACATATATATACTTGCACACTTTTACATGTATGTATCTCACACACATGCATGCACATGTGTACACATGTGTGCAGACATACATATACATGCATGCATATGTTCATGAATGGAAGCATGCATGCTCACATGCTCTCTCTCTCTCTCTCTCTCTCTCTCTCTCTCTCTCTCTCTCTCTCTCTCTCTTACACCTACAACACACACACACACACACACACACACACACACACACACTCACACACAGATACCACACTCCACACACACACACACACACAAACACACACACACACACACACACATACACACACACTCATACACAGATACACTCCCTCCCAGTCACTCTACACACACACACACACACACACACACACACACACACACACACACACACACACACACACACACAGTTTGTCTGCATAGAAGATCTATCTAAATGGAAAATACAAGTCAAGAGGTAGAGCTGACCTGTGGTACAGACTGTACCTGCTAGTGATAGGAGAGAACACAAGGCAATGTTCATAAAACACATGTCACTGTGTCTCAAATGAGACTGACAAGCATGCTAGTGATAAGAAGAGAAAACAAGGCAACATACTTAAAACACTTGTCACTATGTCTAAAATGAAACTGACAAGCATGATGAAACGCCCCCTGTTGTTGCATGGTCTCCAAAGATCCTTTCAGCTGACATTTCACAATTGCTTATTGGTATTGACATTAAAAGATCAGGCATTGCCCCAGATAGATGGTATGTGCACTGATAATAGATCTCAAACTTTAGAATTGTGATGCAAGATGAAATTGGCTGCTACTCAGAAAGAGGAGACGGTGTTGTCTTGAAAGATAGTGTGCTAGTTCAGCCCACCGGTGTGGTATCTTGCAGATAAAGTACTTGATGATACTAGGTTATATATGTGCAGGTATTGTTCGTGATAGCTGCCTTTGGGTTGATTGTTCAAGAACAACACATATAATCAGGGGCTGTTGAAGTACTAGGGGAGGCAGGGAGAGTTTAAATTGAGGCCAATGTCCAAAAGCCATGTAGACCCATTGAACGGTGGGGCAATGGCCTGGCTAAGAGAGGGGGTTGTGAGTGTGTGGGGATGGGGGGATGGGGGGTGCAAATGCCCCAACACATTAGGAATGTGATTTTTCTTAGTTATATGGGGGAAACCTCTCTTGGAAGACAAGGTGTCTGTTCACTACGAATACACAGATAAAATCTAATCGACTTTTATTTTCCAATGGAAGGGAAGGGGTGGTTGTGATCCAGCCATGTTGATAGACGGACGGAAGGACGGACAGAGATAAAGATGTCGTGTGTTTATTGGACCTGATAATGGACAAAAAATCTGTGTCAAGAAAGTAGCCATGATACAGGCTACATAATGTATATTCTGTTTGGTTTTACTGTTTGATATATTACCAGTGTTTCAAATGAAATTGGTTGGTCATTTTAGTCATCCATAGGACAAAGTATCAAAATGTGTGTGTGTGTGTGTGTGTGTGTGTGTGTGTGCGTGTGTGTGTGCCAGTGTGTGTGCATGTGTGTGTGTTTCTATCCATTCAGGCATGCTTTCAATAGAAAAAAAAAAACAAAAAACAAGTGGGTTGTTATTGGTAAGCTGTCCAAAACTGAAATGGAAATAAACAACTTTTTTCAAAGTGATAGCTTCGATAGATCTGAATCTCATTTTAATTGGCTTGATCAGAAGAAATGGACTGGACTTTACATGTGAGGCTGCTGTATGCAGTTGACTATTTTCTTGACTTAATCACCATTGAGAAATCTGGGTTTACTTGGCTTTTACTTGCCAGAGAAGTTGGAAATGGAAAGTCTGGTCTTCTCCCACCTTACGTGAGATTTTTTTTGCTTGACCTTCAGAGTTGGTTCCCATGAACAAAAATTTGCTTTCACCTTGTCAAAGTGAACACAGCACACATGCTGGCTTGTAATTATTTCAGCAGTGTTTTTAAGTCCATGTAAACTGATAACTGGCTGTAGCTTGCCCTCACACCATGCATATACAGATATGCGACCTTTTGCCCCAAAAGGAATGATTTGTGCCACAGGCCCACAAGTGGTAGCAATATGTTGTGTCTATGGGACCAGATATCAATGTTTACAACCCAGGTATCCATGTCAGTATGAAGAAAAATCATAATCGTACGCATTAGGTCTGATCGCCACCAAAGGTTTACCCTGCAGCCCCCTAGAAACTACAATTCTTCATTGGAATAACTTGCAGTAGTGCCACGTGCATAGTGCCCTTTATACAGAGTGCACCCTGAAAGTGAGTGGTGATGGCCAGGCATGAAGGATGAGAAACATTCATACAGTGACTTTTTTTTTTTTAAATTGACTTCCTACATTTGTGGGCAATGGTATCCCCTACAATACTATGGCCAACAGTAAGTATTGCCTTTTTTGTCTTTTTTTTTACAAAACTTCCTGCTGATTACCCACAGTCATGACCATAGATATCCTTAAACATCTTGTAAGAGTTGAGTTTTTCATGTGATCTTTTGATCTGTCTAGTGTTGGCAACATGTATCAGGTACTCTGCTACCATCTGCTGTCACTTTGTACCCTGTCAACAGGCAATGCCTTGCAGTTCAAGGCGGGGAATGTGTACCAGTACTCCTACAGCACAAGCAGCTTGTTCAATGAGGTGAACACGCAGACCATGGCTACGGGCACGGCTTCTACGCAGAAAGATGTCGGAGTCCACATGGTCATCGACTTTGACATCACCCCCCTGGTGACTTCCCCTGAGAGCCAGTTCTTGAAATTGAAGGTAATAGGGCGATAGCTACTAAGACTTTCAAGGAAGAACGAAGAGAGTTGCTTCTTACCTCTTACAGATGCAAACATGCTCACTCAAATATGTACACATAATTATTTGCTCAAAATAGGGGGATGAGTTCAAGCATGCATGTGCATACACATACACATGCATGCATGCACGCATGCACGCATGCATACATGACTCTTACGTGCATGCATGTGCACACACACCCCATACTCCAATGGATTTCCTGAAACAAAATAGACTAGCTCAGTGAACAGACTGACTGATTCAGTAAACAAATGCAGAAAGCGCTTTGTGCTCTTATGTCTGGTGAGGAGGTGATGCTTTCATTGACATCTGTCGTGGGTCGGCTTGTCTGTCTGCGGATGATGCAAACAGTAGTGATTTTTACCTTTACCAGTCCTCACTCTGGACTACAACAGTCTGAACACTGCAGGTCCCCCCATTACCCATATATTTTTACATAGGCTTTACTGTGTGTTTTTTACTGTATTATCCCAGCACAGATGTTGCAGGTCTTGGTCCCATATGTATCAAAAAGAGCCATCAAAAGTTGATACTTTTAACAGATGGAGCAGATCCACCTAGACCCATTCTTGATGCGCTACAGCGCTTAATCAAAGTACATAGTTAGTTTCAAAGTGATGTGACTGCAGGTGAAAATTAAAACAAATTATGAGAACGATTTTTAGTGAGTTCGCCAAAAAGAAGGACAAACAAATATCAAGACAAAACACAACATGTTTCGACTTCTTAGGCCTTCTTCAGGCAAGATAAACAACATTCATTGTCCTGAACATTGTTTATCTTGCCCTAAGAAGCTCTAAGAGGTTGAAAACGCATTGTGTTTTGTCTTGTAATTTGTCCTTGAGTTAAGCGTACTTTCAAAGAATTATTCTTAAAACAGAGTAACAGTTTAAAGTGGTGTTACTGAATTATTCTTAAAAAAGAGGAACATAGTTGCAGATCTGGATCAAATGACAGGGCAAAACACTGATCTTTTTTTTATTAATATATATTTTTAACCTGCTTTACAGGAAAAATGTATCAAACTTTCTGCAGATATCTCATAACTAATAATGTAAAAATGGTTGTGGTGTTTTGAAATACTGTGATTTGTTATAGTCCATGTATCTGTTTTTTGTTTGTTTTTTTGTTTTTGGTCATTTTTTTCCCAGATATTTGTGCTCAATGTAAGTGGAGGTATGCATTCTTCAGAATGCCCTTCTAGTGTTTTTGATATGAAATCCATGTATTATGATCACAGGAGGTATTCCATTCTATTTGTTTTGTAATGTATCGTTCACTAGTAAGCAGAAAGGAGTGAATAATATGTATACTTGATTGCATGGAGTTCTGTGAAATGTCAAGTTCTGTAGAAGACTGATGGGCAAAATGTGAAAAAAAGTAAAGCCGAAAAGACAGCAAGTGAGATGCGGGAAAGCTTGTCGTAGGAGAGATGTGTCACTGGTATAAGGCACGAAAGTCTGCACGCCACAGGCTGATCACACTTCTGGCCCCACAGATGGAGATGGAAGACAAATGAAGGGAAACTGACAGAGCACGGGGAGGGAGACAAGGAAGGAAAAAGGGGGCTAGAAAATATCTACTGTAACTGCTACACATTTTCCGAACAAAGACCACATCTACACCTGATTGCAGCACAGAGACTGTATCAGCGGAAACTGAGTTGACTCAAGAGAGTTCTCATAATCAGCACTGGTTGCTTTTCAGTTTCACTGAAACGTCTCCGGCTTTGCTTCGAGTTTAGATTGGTTGATAGGAACTTGCCAATAGTTAACTGTCTGTTGTGCCATGCAATGTTTCTGGGGATTCCTTTCAGCTTTTATAAGCTCTCATTCTCAAACATAAGGAATTGCTCTCCTGAAGACAAACTATGGCTGCCAAAGTGGCAAAACAGCCATATACAAATCCCCCTGTCCAGTAAAATGCCTTAAACAACCTCACAGCTGCTTTAGACAATGCATTTTTTAGATGACTTTTCGCGTGTTTTATCTGGGGAACACAAAACAGTGAACTAACTGTCATGCTTTGCTGCTACTAACATTGCTTTCACGCTGTTCAGGTGACATCAGCCAGATTCACCAGTGCGGCTCGGCCCACGGAGGAAAGAGAACTGAACTTCATGGTGAAATATCCAGCCTACTTTGAGCTGACAGGCGACAGTGTGGAAAGGGTGTACGTGGCGGATGGTGACCCCGTGTTCTCTACCAACTTGAAGAAGGGCATCATGGCACTCTTCCAGCTCAGGCAGGAGGCAGGGGAGAGAACTGAGGTAAGGGGTGAGCTGGTCTGGGTTTAGTGACGCTACACTAAATATATTGAATGGAGGTCTCATCTGGTAGTACTGTCAGAAGCATGTGTGCATACTTGCGTTTATACATAGTCAGTCAGACATTTGAACATACAAATGTGTGTGTACATGAGCATGTGCGTATGTGTGCCCATGCACACACACACACACACACACACATACAGACACACACACACACACACACACAACACACACTCCAACCCTCATGGACTTCCACACCTTCATCAACTTGTAAGAATAATTACTTGCATACTGTTATATACGTACACATACTTTACTTCTTATAGTTGCATGTATGTGCACATGCACACACACACTCATACATGAACATGAGCGTGCATGCGCACGCACGCATGCATGCATGCATGCATGCATGCATGCACACGCACGCACGCACACGCACACACACACACACGCACGCACGCACACACACACACACACGCACACACACACACACACGCACACACACACACACACACACATACACGCATATTCCTTCCTTCTCCACCTAGTCTTTAACCCAGTGTGTGTCATGATGCCCTGTGTTTCCTGGATTTTGCTATGATGGGAATATCTGTGACAGATTGACGTCTGCGGGGAATGCCAAGTTTCTTACGCTGTGATGTCACCAGACTCTGTGTCTAAGACCAAAGTTAACTGTCAGAACATGGAGATTGCTGGGCAGTTTTCCACCCCAAACAAGGTAAGTGCTTGTGTAAATATGATGTTAACATCATGTCTTCTTACTTGATCTCTTTCCCATGACATTTATTTTAATATATGTCCTATAAAAGTGACAGTTGTAAGAATGCAAACATTATTTAGAAGTGTATCGATTGACGCGTCTGATTTAAGGGATGAAATTTCTGTGATATATCTAAAAAGTGTGTTTGAAAGCGGCTTTGTTGCGTGTGTTTGCAGAGATCAAGGTTTGATAATCCCATGGTAAGGGTTGTGAACACAAAGCATGGTTTCAAACATGTATAGATCCATGCTTGTGAATTCATGCACAGGATTGAATACAAAATTTCAAGAATGAGTATTATTGTTGGATTTCCTTTTTAAAGATGACTCTTATAATGTACACCAGTTCATACTGATCATGGTCTGCTTTTAGTTGTGGATGTGACAGGGGACGAGAACTAATTCAGATAAGTTCTCCTCCTGCGCTATTGAAAGGAGGAACAGAAGGAATGTTAGAATGTAGAATGTATGATGATTGCCAACACTTTATTTTCAGCGTAAATGGTAATGTTCAGTAGCCATTTGTAGGGCTCTAAATAGCTCATAACTGTGGTTTTGAATCCATTTTTCTTTGAGACTGTAGGGCCATCATTTAGTTGAACTTTTTTGTGTGGAACATTGCATGAAAAAGTTCAGTATGGGCTGTGGTTTGTCAGATGTACTTATGCGCTTCATTCATGTGCTTGCTCGTGCAGATCCTTGGTGTGTCAGTG
>JADBJO010009387.1:0-27500 GCA_016801955.1 Conus betulinus
CTATTTATACGCGGTGATTTATGTTGTTATGAGGACAAACAGAAGAGACACGCCAGCTGCCACACACATCGGTGGTGTCAAGGTACGTTTCCTCGATCTCACATCGCAGGACAAAACTTCAAAAGCTCCATCTTGACGACGACATGTCCGAGTCCCAGAGCCAGCATCAGACCATATACACCCCCACCCCCCACAACTCTCATTCCTCTCCCAATGGCTATGTTATTGCGTTCATCGCCAATGCCATAAATTAATGTCTTATATGAAGACTGTACCATGAACTCACCGACGGTACAGACGTGCAGAGGTCAACACGAGAACAGGGAATGAACGATGACAAAAATGTGGAAAAACACGGTGGAGGATGGAGACGATAATATGTGTTTGAGTCCTTCTGGTCAGCGCTCTATGCCAACACTGTGATTTTATGCTGCGATCGTAATGGAATCATGTCCTCAATGATGCTCGACAAAATTACAGAAACCTTGGGGTTACTAAGGGGGACAACAGGCAACACTCTCTGAGATGGCTTCCATTTCTATAGAGAAAGCTATTTGCGGACTTCGGTCAGACGTTTTGAGCCTTAGTGCCTCAGATCTATGCCGGAGCTGACTGGCAACGACCCCTTCCCCTTCCCGACAAATGACTCGGTGAGTCCCCCCCCACCCCCCCCCGCCTGCCTACAATTAGCGATTGCAAAAGAGATGGCTGGTGCGCTGGTACAGTTGGTATGCGTGTGTGTATGCCGTTGCATGGGTGCAGGGTTGCGCGCGACGCGAGCGTGTGTGGGTGTGATGTGTGTGGTGGGCATGCGTGCGTGCGTGCTGTGCGTGTGTATCTATGTGGAGATAGGACTGAGACAGATGGAGAGGAGAGGAGAGGAGAGCGAGTGGGTGTGTGTGTGTGTGTGTTGTGTGTGTGTGTGTGTGTGTGTGTGTGTGTGTGTGTGTGTGGTGTATCTATGCTTGTGAGTGCATTTGAGTGCCACTTGGCATATAATGCATGCGGCATGCTTGTGTGGTGGGGCAGGATCTGTTTGAGGCATTCGCGACGCGCTGTGTGTTGTGTGTGTGTGTGTGTTAGTGTGTGTGGGTGTGTGTGTGTGTGTGTGTGTGTGGGTGGGGCGTGTATGGGGTGTAGTGTCGTGCGTGTTGCGTGCGTGCGTGCTGCGTGCGTGTGTCTGGGTGTGTGTGTGTGTGGTGTGTGTTGTGTGGTGTGTGTGTGTGGGGTAAGTATTCATTCTGCAATCGTGTTTTGCACGTATCTGTAGTGTTGGGGAGTGTTAGACGAGACAATCGCTTGATGTTGAAACCTTCGATTGTTTATATTCCAATACATTTTATACATTCATGATTATACACTTGATATGGAAGGGATACTTCCACCATTGCAGCATGTTGTAATAACAGTGATGAAAAATAATGTTAAAGAGAGGGGCAAGTTTTGTTTAATATTCTTGGAAAGATAATCTAGAGCGGGGAATAATGTTTCCTTGGTGGGCAATCGAAAAATGCTACTGATTGTGGGGCCCTTTCAATGCTATTTGAGCATCTATATATTCCGCTGGATCAAAATAAATGACATTGTGTCCGGCATTTGTATAATTATTCTACACTTCCCTGACAGACCACTTATAGAACCTCTTTATCGAAGAAATATCAGCAAATGTTTCCATTTCTTGAGATGCCGATGGGATGTTGAAGTGAATGCGTTGGCTGGTAAATTATTCAGTAGCTCATTTCGTAGGAATAATCCACACATTATAACAAGATTGTGGACACTTGACAGACACATAATCACGAGCAAAAAATTCTTTCTTCGCCATTCTTAATTAATGATAGTCGCGCCTACTTAAAGCCTGTTTCAATTTCATTGTATGTGTGTGTTCTCTCTCTCCTCTCTCTCTCTCTCTCCTCTCTCTCTCTCTCTCTCTCTCTCTATATGTGTCTGTCTGTCACCTCGACTCGCTCTCTCTCTATCTCTCTCTCCTCTCTCTCCATCTCAATAATCACAATCGCACAGCAAAACATCGGCATGTACTCACTATTTATCTAACCACCCTTTTTATCCTTTCCTAGCCACTGCTCCATCCTATACACTCACTTCCATTCCTGCCCTGTCCTCCCCCTCCCCCCTAATTTTGTTGTTTCGTTTTGCATCTTATTTTTGCGTATATAAAACATGCCTTTGTCAAGGAGAGGAGTCAGATGTATGGTTGCGTGCGGGGGCATGATGATCCTTGCATGTGAGTGTGTATGTAGAGACGGTCGTGTGACACTAATCTAACGTGTACTGTTGTAAGTAGAAGGTGCCTATAAAAACCTAGAGGAAAGGGTTAATGATTATCTTCTAAAAGCTTCGTCAGACAGACACAGAGGGACAGACCCACAAACCCAGAGAGAGAGAGCGGAGAGGGAGAGAGAGAGAGAGAGAGAGAGAGAGAGGGAAGAAGAGAGGGAGAGAGAGAGAGAGAGAGTTGTGAAAGAGAGAGAGAGAGAGAAACATTTGTGAAAGAAAACGTGAAGACCGGCAGAGAACGTTAACATACCAACAAATGAAAGAGCCTACACACACACACCACACACACACACACACACACACACACAACACACACACACACACACACACGCACGCACGCACGCACACACACACACACGCACACACACAACACACACGCACACACACATACAACACACACGCACGCACACACACACACACACACACCACACACACAACACACACACACAACACACACACACACACGCGCGCGCGCGCACGCACGCACGCACGCATGCACGCACGCACTCACGCACACACACACACCACACACACACACACACACACACAAACAACACACACACACAACACATACACACACTGACCTTCGTTCCAAACTTGCTGCTGGTGCCTCCAGAATCGGTGCCCAGTAATGTTAGCATCGACAGTCAGCGTGTGATTATATAGGAGATGAGTATTTCTATCATCCACTGTGTTCATTTGCCTTTGTACCCAGCCATGAAACACCATAATAAAACAGTGATAATGACGTATCAGGCCACGAGTGCAGTTAAGTCGGGAAACGAGAGAATTATTTGTGTTTCATTTTCCCGTTTTCTATTTCATCCAGTATTATTATTATTATTTTTTTTTTTCGTTAAAGAGTGAGCATGCAGACCGCTTGTGGGCAGGGTGGTTATTTCCCTTTGAGAAAGAGTTATATTTAGCATTGTCTGTCTGTCTGTCTGTCTCTGTCTATCTGCCTCTCTCTCTGTCTCTGTCTCTCTGTCTCTCTCTCTCTCTGTCTGCCTGTCTGTCAGTCTCTCTCGTCTCTCTCTGCTCTCTGTCTCTCTCTCTCTCTCTCTCTTCTCTCTCTCTCTCTCTCTCTCTCTCTCTCTCTCTCTCTCTAGTACCATATATTCGTTACTGTATGAAAAAAATACGAATTATTACATCAAATGAGTTCAAAATACCCAGATATCCCCTGAATTGCAACACGAAAGTATTCTTTCTGACGAATTCAAGGAAACACATTTATCTCACGAGTACAAAGAGCTGAGAAACTATGCGTCGAGTAAAGTTGGTAAAAAAAAAATCGAACTTGTAGGTCAAATGATTTCAAATGCACAAAGCACAGCAACGATGCGGAGGGCAACGAACACTATTGTTCACGAAAAGCCTACATGTTTGCACAATTCAACAACAAGCAACACTCCTGGAACATACAGCACACGCTCTATCTCATTAACGGACATCATTTCTCACACTTGACAGACATTACGACAAACACACGCTCTTTCTCATTAACGGATATTATTTGTCACACTTGACAGGCGTTAAGGGAGTATACTCGTCACATTTCCATAATACCGTTCTGCGAACACAAATTTGAAGCCAGTAACTCATTCCACAGTACACCTCCAGCTGGACACGAAGCATGAACGTTCTTAACCAGTTGAAGAATAAAACATATATGGGTCCTAATAACATACCCGCATTTCTACTTAAACTTGCTCTTCTTAATGGTTTAGTCTTATATACATGCATAATTCAGTCGTGGAAACGTATGTCTTCCAAGAAGCGTTCAAAAGTACCAAGATGATCTTTCTTCTAAAACTTAATCGTTGGATCCAGATATCACACTAATATTCTTATTATTCGTTCTGTCCACATTTTCGGACAAGTTTGATTCGCTCCATGAAGAAAAATAAGCTCATCTGCAAATTCCAGTCTAGATTTTTGGTCTAATAAATCTTGGTACACAGCATCGCCGCGAATGTGTGACTCATAGCTGTCAAATGTGCATGGATTATTACTTACTGGAGGTTTTTTTCTCTTGATTTCAAAAAGGCATTTTTTGATGTCGTATAACATCCTGATCTCTTAAACAAACTAGCTATTTGAAGCATTCCTCAAAGGTCTTACCATTTCAAAAAGGCTTTTTGATGTCGTGGATCATCATGGTCTCTTAAACAAACTAGCTATTTGAACCATTCCTCAAAGGTCTCTTACCATTTCAAAAAGGCTTTTGATGTCGTGGATCATCATGGTCTCTTAAAAACAAACTAGCTATTTGAAATTCCCATTCACCATTTCAAAGGCTTTTGATGTACCATTTCAAAAAGGCTTTTGAACCATTCCTCAAAGGTCATTTCAAAAAGGCTTTTGATCATCATGGTCTCTTAAACAAACAAGCTATTTGAACCATTCCTCAAAGGTCTCACCATTTCAAAAAGGCTTTTGATGTCGTGGATCATCATGGTCTCTTAAACAAACTAACTATTTGAACCATTCCTCAAAGGTCTCACCATTTCAAAAAGGCTTTTGATGTCGTGGATCATCATGGTCTCTTAAACAAACTAGCTATTTGAACCATTCCTCAAAGGTCTCACCATTTCAAAAAGGCTTTTGATGTCGTATATCATCCTGGTCTCTTAAACAAACAAGCTATTTGAAGCATTCCTCAAAGGTCTCACCATTTCAAAAAGGCTTTTGATGTCGTATATCATCCTGGTCTCTTAAACAAACTAGCTATTTGAACCATTCCTCAAAGGTCTCACCATTTCAAAAAGGCTTTTGATGTCGTATATCATCCTGGTCTCTTAAACAAACAAGCTATTTGAACCATTCCTCAAAGGTCTCACCATTTCAAAAAGGCTTTTGATGTCGTATATCATCCTGGTCTCTTAAAACAAACTAGCTATTTGAACCATTCCTCAAAGGTCTCACCATTTCAAAAAGCTTTTGATGTCGTGGATCATCATGGTCTCCTAAACAAACTAGCTATTTGAACCATTCCTCAAAGGTCTCACCATTTCAAAAAGGCTTTTGATGTCGTATATCATCCTGGTCTCTTAAACAAACAAGCTATTTGAACAAAGCTCGTGGACCATTTGAAGCATGGTCCTCAAAGGTCTCACCATTTCAAAAAGGCATTTTTTGATGTCGTGGATCATCATGGTCTCTTAAACAAACTAGCTATTTGAACCATTCCTCAAAGGTCTCACCATTTCAAAAAGGCTTTTGATGTCGTGGATCATCATGGTCTCTTAAACAAACTAGCTGTTTGAACCATTCCTCAAAGGTCTCACCATTTCAAAAAGGCTTTTGATGTCGTGGATCATCATGGTCTCTTAAACAAACTAGCTGTTTGAACCATTCCTCAAAGGTCTCACCATTTCAAAAAGGCTTTTGATGTCGTGGATCATCATGGTCTCTTAAACAAACTAGCTGTTTGAACCATTCCTCAAAGGTCTCACGATTCCAGTCCTTCTTACATTACAGGCCGCCCTCTACAGACTTAGTCAGACATAGAGTCTCACAAGTTCCAGAGCTAGGCTCCCTCTTCTTCCATGTCTTCAACAATGATTTACCACTATCAATGTAGGATGAAAAAGCCACAACAAATTATTTGCTGACGATTTCCTATTGTAAACAAGTGAAAAGTGATTAAAAACAAATGGAACATCTCCCCAGGATCCTACTGAACTGTCAGCCTGATGTTATGCAACGTCAACGGTATCACACTCGCGCTAAACGAATTAATTATTATAACCAATCGCTAAATTGTGTAGTTAGTTCCTCTTTGACTAACACTGCAATGGAGCTGCACGCTGTTTGAAAAAAGACAGTTGACCATCACCTTTTAGACGTAACAATTGATCATGAATGAAAATGGCATTTCTCATCTTTATAATCTCTGCAAGATCATCTCAAAACATCTTTCCCTCTCATCTCAAATAAAGCGCTGCATCAGCATCAATGGACTTCAACATTTCTTCAACTCACGCAAGTCAAAAATTAATTACGCTTCAAACATAAGGGATCGGAGTAGTGATCTCCATAGTCAAAGACTGTGTTCTCTTTATCAACAAGCAGTGAGCTTACCCCTGCCAGGCGCACTGCTAACAACAGATGAAAAGCTCTTTAAATATGCTTCCTTTGCAAAGCAACATGTTTTCAGCGAGGCCTCATTTATGTTCACAATGCAGGCAAACACCATGTCGTGTCACATGTATGCCCTTTCTCACAAGCCTGGACAGAAATACTGTTCGCAGAAATTCCTTCTCACCCTACCCACACATTGATCAATACAAAACAATCCTAGCTTTTTGGACCATGTATCTGGAACTTGCTTTCGGTGTACCGAAAAGAAATTCACCAATACAGTTTCTTAATCTACTAGCCTTTCAAATCGGAATGATTTGATTATTTGATTAAAAGTCATAGATCTCTCTTAAAAGCTGTGCATTATATCATCTGAGCATCTACTCAATTTAAGCGTTATCTCTCTCTCTCTCTCTCTCTCTCTCTCTCTCTCTCTCTCTCTTCTCACTTCACTCACTCACACACACACGCACACACACACACACACACACACACACACACACACACACATTAGCCTCCCCCCCCCCCACACCTCCCACCCTGCAATCGAATCCCCCTCCCTGAACTAGTCTTTGCTTCTACCTTTCATATTTTTTCTGCATCCGCTGCTCACATCTGTGTTACGGAGCAGTTGTTTGATGGGCATTGCTGGATCGTAGTTTATGGGCTAACCGTCACGGTTACAACTCCATAGAGAGATAGCCTGACAGTTGCCAATTTTTAGCTATCGATAACAGCAGTTTGATTTCATTGGCTAGCCTGCATAGTCACTATTTCACAGAGAGGGTGCATGAGAGATAGCAGTGTTTTTAAGTCATTCACAGCAGTTGTCACGGGCCAGCCGTTATCGTCTCAATTTCACAAAGACGTAGCACGAAAGACAGCCATTATTAGTCACAAATAGCAGGAGTTTTATCTCATGTCATTGTCACAATTTCATAGAGAGCAGCGTGACAGCTACTTGTCCATGTGGTAGGAAGAATGGCAGCCAGACAGAAACGACAGAGGGGATTATGGGAGAGGAAAAAGAGTGCCTGGAGAGGTGCGTGACTATGAGCTCTCCTTCTCTTTGTCCCCCCCCCCCCCCCCCCCCCTCCCACATCACCCATAACTACCCATACATAACTACTACCACCTCCTTCATCACCCAGCGAAATCATTTATCCATTTTATTCATTTTTTCAAAAATTACAGTTACATTCATTTTATTCATCTACTTATTATTATAATTACTACCACTATCATATTATCATTACTATCCCTTATATATATATATATATATATATATATATATATATATATATATATATATATATATATTTGTTAAAATAGTATGGTAAAAGGAAGTTTTAAAATCAACAGATCTGTTTCGAGCGCTGGCTCTCCTCAGGATGGTTTTGGGTCGCCTACTGACGGCAGTAGGCGACCCAAAACCATCTGAGGAGAGCCAGCGCTCGAAACAGATCTGTTGATTTTAAAACTTCCTTTTACCATACTATTTTAACAGATGTTGCTCCCCAAGGGGTTGAGCACTTTAAAAATTTTATTAGGCGTTTTTTAGTAGTATTCTTGATATATATATATATATATATATATATATATATAAATCCACCCTCACCCCCCTCCCGCTTAGCATTAGTATCAACCCACCTTTAACCACAACCGTCACATATATCACACCATCCCACTAAACTAGCAATTCAACCCCATTGTCTCACTCCCCCCCTCCCTCCACGCACCTCTCCAGGCACTCCTTTTCCTCTCCCATAATCCCCTCTGTCGTTTCTTTTCTGGCGGCCATTCTTCCTACCACATGGACAGCAGATAAGTCACTCTTCGTTCTTTCTTTGTACTGTCCTAAATGTTAAATGTGATCTGTTTTTGTTTGCCTGAAGAAGACCCAAGAGGTCGAAATGCATCGTGTCTTGTCCTGTATTTTGTTTGTCAATGTCCTTGGCGGTAACTACCCCCTCTCTTTCTAAATTTTGCTTTATTCTCCGCCATCAGTCACTCCATTTTGAAAATATTAACAACAGCCGTTGCACCTATCATCGTAGTCACACTTTCATAGGGAGATAGCATGACAGGTGGTCATCGCTGGCCACTGGCAACTGCAATCTTATTTTATGGGCCAAAGTGATGATTGCAATGTTATAGTCAATTAGAGGACAGACGGTAGTTTTGTCGGTTCATTGACCATACTGAACACTAAACAATAGATACAACATTATTAACTGGAATGGGGGAGGGAGACGGTGGGTTGAAGGGGGTGGGGGTATATATGAAAGGATATGGAAGGATATTGCTACTTTTTTTGTTCAAACCCATTAACTTCCGACGAACGTTGGCCTCATGACTATGTTGGTGGCGATAACGATGACGACAACAATGACCACGACGATGACGACGGTAGTGATAATGATGATGATGATGACAACGACGACGACGACGACGATGACGACGACGAAGATGACGATGATGATGATGACGATGACGGCGATAACGATCAAAATGATCATGATATATAAAACCGTCGCGGTTTAATTACAGTTACAGCTGTTGGTGGTGTTTCTTTTTCATATTGTCCGAAGTGAAAAGTGAGATGGTATTGCTAATCATAAATGTCAGCTTAATTTCAGAACCTGGCTGTGTCTGTGTATCCTCATATTGAATGCAGAGAGATGGAGCATGATGGAGCTTCAATGAGGAACCAGAGAGAGAGAGAGAGAGAGAGAGAGAGAGAGAGAGAGAGAGAGATGATCTCAATCATGTTTTTCTCTTTCTCTCTCTCTCTCTCTCTACGTGCTCTCTCTCTCTTCTCTCTCTCTTGTTGTTGCGTTTTGTTGTTGTGTTGTTGTTGTTGTTTACACATGTATTAGTGCTTCCTGTAGAAGTCGTTTGGCCGAAACATGTGGATTTGGCGAGCTAGGAAGTCAACCCCAGTATTCTTGCTTACCTGTCTTCGTAGTGATGTCATCATTATTAGAGAACTTATGCAGCGCCTATCCTCGGCTAGAGAGCAAACTCAAAGTGCTTTTCAATCACGCTGTCGTTTACACAGCGGGATGCCTGCCTTGGCAGACCCAACAGAAAAGCTGCCTGCTTACTCTACATTTTGTCGTTTCCTGAGTCGTTCAGTCAATATATCACTCTCTCAGTTTCTTACTCTCATTTTTTTTTTTTTCGTTTTTTCACGCAGGGTGCATGCTATGTGTAATGTGACATACCAAAGGCCAAACTTGCCTTCTCTTCTTTATACTGTCAAGTGTATTTCAGGTGTATGCAAGATGTTATTCGGGCTTTCATACGTGGAACATCGGTTCATAGTCTCATCCGAAGGATTTTGCAGAAGATTGAATCAGAACAGTGTTAACCACGAGAGGAACATCCCCCTGTACTGAACCGACCTGGTGGAGATTGGAACCCACAAACCTCAGGATTCCTAGGGTGATGTGTCGAGTACTCTACCAGCTGAGCTAATCTGGCTAGTAATCACTGAATTTTGAACCAGCTTCTGAAGCTAACCATGGATGTGTTGACAGGAATTAGCGGCAAAAGAAACCAAGGTCGTTTGATGCTAGTGTTTCCAAATGGACTGAAAGTGTTGCGACGTGTCCCATCTGTCACCGCTTGCAGGGAGGAACAGCTGGGAAATGGACTGAAATAAGCGTACAGCAGGACTCTCTTTTCACTGCCTTACGTTATGTCCGTTATTCTGTACACACTCTTTCGTTGTCTTGTTAGTGGACAGTCGTGTTGGTTCTGATAAGGTTTTATCATCCTGTACACACACCTTTTGACTCCCTATTCAGGGGACGTTAGTGTTGGTTCATATGGTGTGTATTTTCCTGTCAGCACTCTTTGCTGTGTCTTGTTACTGAACAGTAGTGCTGGCTCATAAAGTGTGAGCTATCATGAACACATTTCTTATTGCCTGGTCCTGCATTGTAGTGTTTGTTTTTCTGTGCACACTATTCCACTGCCTTGTCACTGGAAATTAGTATTGCTTCAATATTCTAGTGTGTATTATTGTGTACTCACTCATTCGCTACCTGTCACTGAACACTAGTGTTAGCTCATATAGTGTGTATTACCATATGCACAATTCCTAGCTACTTTGTCACCGAACGGTAATGTTGGCTCATATGGTGTGTATCACACACTCTTTCACTGCCTTTTCACCGGACAGGGGTGGTGGGTAATATAGTGTATATTGCCACGTATACACTCTATAGTTGTTGGGATTTTTTTTTCTGTCCGTCGAGACGTCGAAGACCATTTAGTCATCCTGGGATCGGGGATGAGTGCGTAGATGGCTGGTCAAGTCGATATGCGCCCGGAAAGACCTATCACAGTATGGACAGGGAGTGGTGGCGGCAGTTGGAGATCTGTTGACACTGGTCTTCCTGATCATCCTCTATAACTACTTTGTCACCGAACATATGGTGTGTATTATCATGTACACACTCTTCACTGCCTTTGCACTAGAGAGGGGTGGTGACTCATATCCTACCATGCATACACTTGTACCTCCTTTGTCACCGAAACATACAGTGAGTATTGTCCTGTACACACTCTTTCACTGCCTTGTCAGCGGACAGTAGTGTTGGCTCGTGTACTGTGTATTATCACTCCACCGCTGCTTCCCAGGGGATAATCATGTCGGCTCCTATGCGTGCCATTCTGTACACAGTCCTTCATCCCTTTTCACTGAACAACAGTAGTGTTAACTCGTAGAATGTGTATTCTCCTGTACACTGTCTTTCACTGCCTTGTCAGAAGACAGTGGTGTCGGCTCATGTAAGGTAAGGTAAGGTCATGTTGCTTATAGCCCAGCCGACTGCAAAGGGCCATATTAGGGCTGTCATCACGTTAAAATCAACTCACAAGTCATTCATTAACACAGCTCTTTAAAATGCATCTTCTAAAAAACCCACCCGAAACCTTGTTAAAGAATCTCACCACTATAAAACCTCAGGTCCTATGGAAAATGTTAATCGCTTTCAAGAATTCAAAGACTGCATCAGGTGGAACATCTCTGAACAAGGTTTTCATGGAATCTGCTGTAAAATGTTTGTGTAGGGAATATTACTCAGTGCACTGCCTTGTCAGCGAACAGTGGTGCTAATTCATTTGGCGTGTATTATCCTGGCTCACATTCACTGCCTTGTCACTGAACAATTGTGCTGGTTATACAGTGTATTGCCCTGTTTTTATTCTTTCATTGTCTTCTCATTGCACAGTACCATTGGCTCGTGTAGCGTGTGTTATCATTCACACACTCTTTCACTGTCTCGTCTTTGGACAATAGTATTGGTTCATGTATTGTGTATTATGCTGTACACACTCTTCCTCTGCCCAATCAGCGGACCGTCGTGTTAGGTCACATAGTGTGAATTATCCTATACTTCTGTTTCACCGCCTTGTCATTGAACAGATGTGTTGTCTCATACAGTGTGTTATCCTGTACAAACCCTGTGACTACTTTGTCACTGCACAGTAGTATTGGCTCATGTAGCTTGTATTATCCTGTACACACTCTTCCTCTGCCCAATCAGCGGACGGTCGTGTTAAGTCACATAGTGTGAATTATCCTACACTTCTGTTTCACTGCTTTGTTACTGAACAGTTGTGTTGGCTCACACAGTGTGTTGTCCTGTATGAACCCTGTGACTGCCTTGTCACTGCGGAGTGGTGTTGGCTCAAGTAGCGTGTATAATCCTGTTCACACTCTTTCACTGCTTTGTCAGCGATCAGTCATGTTGACTCATATAACGTATTATTCTATACCACACTTTCACTGCGTTCTCACTGGGCATTTGTGTTGATTGATACAGTTTGTTTTTGTTCATGCTCTGTCACTGCCTTGTCGTTTGACAGCAGTATTGACTCACATATTGTGTATTATCCTGTACACACCCTTTCTATGCCTAATCAACGAATAGTCATGTTGGCTTACGTAGTGTGTGTTATCCTCTATCTCACCTTCACTGCCTTGTCACTGAACACTCGCGTTGGCTCATACAGTGTGTTGTCATAAACACACTCTACCACTGCCTTGTCACTTGACAGCAGTATTGACTCACATACTGTGTATTATCCTGCACACACTCTTTCTATGCCCAGTCAGCGAGCAGTCGTCTTATGTCATACAGTTCGAACTATCCTATACTTCTGTTTCATTGCTCTGTCACTGAACGGTTGTGTTGGCTCATACAGTCGTTATCCTGTACAAAACCCTGTCACTGCCTCGTCATTGAGCAGTAGTATTGGCTCATGTAGCGTGTGTTATCCTGTACACACACTGTCTCTGACTTACCAGCGAACAGTCGTGTTGGTTCATAGAGTGTGTATGTTATCCTATACCTCTTTTCCATGTTTTGTTACAGAACAGTTGCGTTGGCCGTGCAGGGTGTTGTACTGTACGCATCCCTTCACTGCCTTGTCACTGGAAAATAATATTGACTCATATATTGTGCACTATCCTGCACACACTCTTTAACTGCCTTTCGCTGGACAGCCAAGCTGGCTCATACAGTATGTATCAACCTGTACACACTCATTGACTTCCTAGTCAGCGGGCAGTCGTGCTAGCTTATATACTATGTATCATCTTGTACGCACTCTTCCACAACTTTTCGTGGACAGTGTTTGTTAGCTCACATACTGTTTTGTTGTCGTACACATCATCATTTAGTGTCTTGTCATTAAACAGTAATGTGCAATAGCCTGTGTACTCTCTCTCTCACAGCCTTGTCAGAGGGTAGCCCCGTTGGCTCATACAGTACTGTCTTGTCATGGGACAGCAGTGTTGATACGTACAATGTGTATTGTCATGCACACACTTTTTCACTGCCTTGACAATGGAGAGCATTGTTGATTTGTGTAGTTCGTATTATTCTGTACACTATTTCACTCTGTTGACAACGGAGAGCATTGATGACTAATGTAGTTCGTATTATTCTGTACACACTCTATCACTTCTTTGACAACGGAAAGCATTGTATACTAATGTAGTTCGTATTATTCTGTACACACTCTATCACTTCCTTGACAACGGAGAGCATTTGTTGCTAATGTAATTCGATTATTCTGTACACACTCTATCACTGCCTTGACAACGGAGAGCATTGTTGACTAATGTAGTTCGAATTATTCTGTACACACTCTATCACTTCTTTGACAACGGAAAGCATTGTTGACTAATGTAGTTCGTATTATCCTGTACACACTCTATCACTGTCTTGACGACGGAGAGCATTGTCGACTAATGTAGTTCGTAGTATTCTGTACACATCTTATCACTTCCTTGACAACGGAGAGCATTGTTGACTAATGTAGTTCCTATTATCCTGTACACATACTGACACTGTCTTTTTGTGGGCTGTCCAGAAAGGGGGTATAACGTGGTGAAACTGCCGCCCCCCCCCCCCCCCCTTTCTCAGTTTAACTCCCGGGAGTCAGTCTGGGGGAGTTAAAAAAATAGAAGGGGGGGGGGGGGGTCATTCTGGGCTTATGCCAGGACTGCCCCCCCCCCCCCCCCCCTCACACACACGCACGCTGCAGAGAGACACTTGACACATGACACTTGAAAACTTTACTTGACAAGGATATAAGATCTTAGGCTAACATACAGCCTATTAATCCAATCTGTCTTTGATAAACACTAATAATAGTAAACAAAGCTGACTAGAAGCATGCAGAGAGAGAGAGAGAGAGAGGGGGGGGGGGGGGGGCGCAAGAGAGAGAAGGAGAGAGAGAGGGAGACAGATGGAGAGAGAGAGAGCGAGAGAGAGAGGGGGGAGTAAAAGAAAGAAAGAGACACTAGAGACAGAGACACTGAGATAGTTAAAACAAATAGACAGGCAGACAGAGAGACAAGCAAAGAGAGAGAGAGGAAGAGAGATTAAGAGAGACAAACAGACAGACAAGCGAAAAGGCAGACAGACAAGCAAGGAGAGTGTGAGAGAGAGTGAGCGAGAGACTGAAAGAAAGTTGGGGGGGGGAGGGGAGAGAGAGAGGGGGGGACAGACAGACAGGCAGACAGACAGACAGAGAGGGGGGGGAGGGAGGGAGGGAGGGGGGTGTATATTAAATGTTTTCCTCATATCATGACTAACACATAAAACGGAATGTTTTGGGGGGGGGGAGTTAATCTAAAACAGGGGGGGAGTCATACTGGCGTGGTTTGTTTTAACTCCCGGGGTGTTAAAATTGGCACGTGCTAATTCTAACTCGCAGGGAGTTTAAAAAAAAAAAGTGGAGGGGAGTTAAAATCGATCGTTACACCGGTCCGGAAAAGTTTTCCTCCAGGGGAGTTAATCAAACACCGGCCCAGAACAGCCTCCCTTGTAGAGTTAAACTGAACCTGGCCCAGACCAGCCCCCCCCCCCCCCCCCCCCCCCCCCCCCCCCCCCCCCCCCCCCCCCCCCCCCCCACCGGAGGTTAATTTGGCACCAGCACAGATCAGACCCATTTAGACAGGTAAACTGCATCTGGCCGAGAACAGCAACCCCCATCTACCCTCTTCCACCACCCCCCCCCCCCTCCTGGTGAGTTAATCTGGCACTGGCTCAGACCCACTGGGGAGTTAAAGTTCAGCTGCACCAAAATCCCCCCCCCCCCCCCCCCTCCCAGCCCTCCACCACTCTTAGTGCCTAAAGAATTAATCTGGCACCAGCCGAAAACAACCCAACAGAAGAGTTAAACTGCACCTGGCCCAGAACAGTCCACCCTGGAGAGTTAATCTGGCAATAGCCCATAACAAATTAGACCTGCCCAAAATACCCCCCCACCCCCCCTCCCACCCCCCACTTCATGGGGAGTTAATCTGTCTCTGGCCTAAAACTGCCCCCACCTCACCCCCCCCTCGGGAGTCTAACAGGACCTGTCCAAGAACAGCACCACTCCCCGTTTCGGGGAATTATTCTGGGACTGGTCCAGAACAGCCCCCATGAAGAGTTAACCTGGACCAACGCCAGAACAGCTTCCATCCCCATCCCTATCCTCACTCCTCCCATCCTCCCGGGGAGTAAATCTAGCACCGGCCTAAATAGCTCCCAGGGGGTTAAACTGGACTTGGTCCAGAACAGCTCACAATCAAACACCTTTCTTGCCCAATACCACGCTAAACATACATACATACATACATACATACAGAGACAGAGAGAGAGAGAGAGAGAGAGAGAGAGAGAGAGACAGACAGACAGACAGACAGACAGACTCTCTCTCTCTCTCTCTCTCTCTCTCTCTCACACACACACACACACACACACACACACACACACACACACACACACACACACACACACACACACACACACACACACAACACACACACACACACACAGAGAGAGAGAGAGAGAGAGAGAGAGAGAGAGAGAGAGAGAGAGGGAGAGAGAGAGAGAGGGAGAAGAGGGAGAGGGAGGGAGAGAAGGGAGGGGAGGGAGAGAGAATGAGTGAGACAGACAGAGAGACAGATACAGAGAGACTCACAGACACACACACACACACACACACACACACGCGCGCGCGCGCGCGCGCGCGCATGCACGCACGCACGCACGCACGCACGCACACACACACGCACACACACACACACACACACTCACACACACACACTCACACACACACACACACACACACACACACACACACACACACACACACACACACACACACACACATATATATATAATATATATATATATATATATATATATATAGATAGATAGATAGATAGACACACACACACACACACACACACACACACACACACACACACACACACACAAACAGAGAGACTGTCAGACAGAGAGAGAGAGAGAGAGAGAGAGAGAGAGAGAGAGAGAGAGAGAGAGAGAGAGAGAGAGAATCTACTGTTTAGATAGTGGACGGATGGACAGACAAATATTAAACAGACGAGCTTGAAGGCAGAGAAAAATAGAGAGAAATCTAGCGTTACAATGCAGTCGGTTGGTGTTTTGATTCACCAATTTCAAACGATCGGAGACTTTGTTTGATGTTTTGGATATTATTCGGTATCATTTGGGGATTTTTATGTTAGTTGATGTCCTTGATGTGCATTGATGTCTTTCATGTGACATTGTCTTTGTTCTTTAATACTGGAGGAAAAAAGAAAAATCTGACTATATGCCTACTTTCTTGCAGTCGATGCTCTCAATTTGCCGAAATGTAAGCACCTCCTCCACCACCACCCTCCCTCTGTTTTATTGCATCCTTTGAACATCCGTATCAGAGCCTTTGACACTTGTTGAAAACTGAAACAGAGGTAGGAGTAATGGCGGCAGTTTGCGCTACCCTAAGCAGATAACATCAGCTAGAAAGCCCCCAGACTGGAGTACGACACCGTTAGCTTCACCAGCGTGTGTAACATTCCATCTGCTATGATGGCGGGTGACGCACTAACCTCAAGCGCGGCAGTTTTCTCTGCGTAAAAGCAATGTTTGTGAGTGACCTTGCGCACGGGTCAGTGCGCCCTCTGTCGGGTCTGCACGCTAGGTGGCAGAGGGTATCGCACCAGTGGGAGGGCCTGTGCGCTATGGCATGTCAGCTATCGCGCTAGGCACACTAAGGTCTCTATTTCTATACAGGAGCTATCAAGTTTCAGTGTCATCAAGTGGTAAGGTGTTCCTCTTTCCTGTCAAGTTCTCTCTTTTTTTTTCTCCCCAGTCTCTTCCTAATTCCGCCTCTCCTGTACTTCATCCTGCCTTTTTTTATCTCCAAATTGTCTTCCCAGCTCCATAAAGACTGAGTATGGTTCTTGTATGGTGCGATAAAAAAAAAAAAACTATTAAACGCAAAAATCCGGCCCACGTCTAGGTAGGTAGGTTGTTTACTGACTTGTATGCTTAGACTGGGGGTGCCCACAGGAGTTCATCGCCTGTGTACGAAGACGAAAAGTACTCAAAGTAAAGGAGTAAAAGCTAAATTGCAAAATGACTTCTGTTTTTTAACTCTTTCGCTCTCTCTCTCCCATCTGTCTCCCTCTCTCTCTCCTTCTCTCTTGCGCCCCCTCCCCCTCTCTCTCTCTCTCTCTGCATGCTTCTAGTCAGCTTTGTTTACTATTATTAGTGTTTATCAAAGACAGATTGGATTAATAGGCTGTTATGTTAGCCTAAGATCTTTATCCTTGTCAAGTAAAGTTTTCAAGTGTCATGTGTCAAGTGTCTCTCTGCAGCGTGCGTGTGTGTGAGGGGAGGGGGGGGGGGGAGCAGTCCTGGCATAAGCCCAGAATGACCCCCCCCTTCTATTTTTTTAACTCCCCCAGACTGACTCCCGGGAGTTTAAAACTGAGAAAGGGGGGGGGGGGGGGGGCGGCAGTTTCACCACGTTATACCCCTTTCTGGACAGCCCACAAAAAGACAGTGTCAGTATGTGTACAGGATAATAGGAACTACATTAGTCAACAATGCTCTCGTTGTCAAGGAAGTGATAAGAATGTGTACAGAATACTACGAACTACATTAGTCGACAATGCTCTCCGTCGTCAAGACAGTGATAGAGTGTGTACAGGATAATACGAACTACATTAGTCAACAATGCTTTCCGTTGTCAAAGAAGTGATAGAGTGTGTACAGAATAATTCGAACTACATTAGTCAACAATGCTCTCCGTTGTCAAGGCAGTGATAGAGTGTGTACAGAATAATCGAATTACATTAGCAACAAATGCTCTCCGTTGTCAAGGAAGTGATAGAGTGTGTACAGAATAATACGAACTACATTAGTATACAATGCTTTCCGTTGTCAAAGAAGTGATAGAGTGTGTACAGAATAATACGAACTACATTAGTCATCAATGCTCTCCGTTGTCAACAGAGTGAAATAGTGTACAGAATAATACGAACTACACAAATCAACAATGCTCTCCATTGTCAAGGCAGTGAAAAAGTGTGTGCATGACAATACACATTGTACGTATCAACACTGCTGTCCCATGACAAGACAGTACTGTATGAGCCAACGGGGCTACCCTCTGACAAGGCTGTGAGAGAGAGAGAGAGTACACAGGCTATTGCACATTACTGTTTAATGACAAGACACTAAAATGATGTGTACGACAACAAAACAGTATGTGAGCTAACAAACACTGTCCACACGAAAAGTTGTGGAAGAGTGCGTACAAGATGATACATAGTATGTAAGCTAGCAGAGTGCCCTGTACATAGTATATAAGAGTGTGTACGAGGTTGCCATAGTATGTACTAGCTGACTAGGAAGTCAATGATGAGTGTGTACAGGTTGATACATACTGTATGAGCCAGCTTGGCTGTCCAGCGAAAGGCAGTTAAAGAGTGTGTGCAGGATAGTGCACAATATATGAGTCAATATTATTTTCCAGTGACAAGGCAGTGAAGGGATGCGTACAGTACAACACCCTGCACGGCCAACGCAACTGTTCTGTAACAAAACATGGAAAAAAAAGAGGTATAGGATAACATACACACTCTATGAACCAACACGACTGTTCGCTGGTAAGTCAGAGACAGTGTGTGTACAGGATAACACACGCTACATGAGCCAATACTACTGCTCAATGACGAGGCAGTGACAGGGTTTGTACAGGATAACGACTGTATGAGCCAACACAACCGTTCAGTGACAGAGCAATGAAACAGAAGTATAGGATAGTTCGAACTGTATGACATAAGACGACTGCTCGCTGACTGGGCATAGAAAGAGTGTGTGCAGGATAATACACAGTATGTGAGTCAATACTGCTGTCAAGTGACAAGGCAGTGGTAGAGTGTGTTTATGACAACACACTGTATGAGCCAACGCGAGTGTTCAGTGACAAGGCAGTGAAGGTGAGATAGAGGATAACACACACTACGTAAGCCAACATGACTATTCGTTGATTAGGCATAGAAAGGGTGTGTACAGGATAATACACAATATGTGAGTCAATACTGCTGTCAAACGACAAGGCAGTGACAGAGCATGAACACAAAACAAACTGTATCAATCAACACAAATGCCCAGTGAGAGACGCAGTGAAGTGTGGTATAGAATAATACGTTATATGAGTCAACATGACTGATCGCTGACAAAGCAGTGAAAGAGTGTGAACAGGATTATACACGCTACTTGAGCCAACACCACTCCGCAGTGACAAGGCAGTCACAGGGTTCATACAGGACAACACACTGTGTGAGCCAACACAACTGTTCAGTAACAAAGCAGTGAAACAGAAGTGTAGGATAATTCACACTATGTGACTTAACACGACCGTCCGCTGATTGGGCAGAGGAAGAGTGTGTACAGGATAATACAAGCTACATGAGCCAATACTACTGTGCAGTGACAAAGTAGTCACAGGGTTTGTACAGGATAACACACTGTATGAGACAACACATCTGTTCAATGACAAGGCAGTGAAACAGAAGTATAGGATAATTCACACTATGTGACCTAACACGACGGTCCGCTGATTGGGCAGAGGAAGAGTGTGTACAGCATAATACACAATACATGAACCAATACTATTGTCCAAAGACGAGACAGTGAAAGAGTGTGTGAATGATAACACACGCTACACGAGCCAATGGTACTGTGCAATGAGAAGACAATGAAAGAATAAAAACAGGGCAATACACTGTATAACCAGCACAATTGTTCAGTGACAAGGCAGTGAATGTGAGCCATAGGATAATACACGCCAAATGAATTAGCACCACTGTTCGCTGACAAGGCAGTGCACTGAGTAATATTCCCTACACAAACATTTTACAGCAGATTCCATGAAAACCTTGTTCAGAGATGTTCCACCTGATGCAGTCTTTGAATTCTTGAAAGCGATTAACATTTTCCATAGGACCTGAGGTTTTATAGTGGTGAGATTCTTTAACAAGGTTTCGGGTGGGTTTTTAGAAGATGCATTTTAAAGAGCTGTGTTAATGAATGACTTGTGAGTTGATTTTAACGTGATGACAGCCCTAATATGGCCCTTTGCAGTCGGCTGGGCTATAAGCAACATGACCTTACCTTACCTTACATGAGCCGACACCACTGTCTTCTGACAAGGCAGTGAAAGACAGTGTACAGGAGAATACACATTCTACGAGTTAACACTACTGTTCAGTGAAAAGGGATGAAGGACTGTGTACAGAATGGCACGCATAGGAGCCGAGCCGATGATTATCCCCTGGGAAGCAGCGGTGGAGTGATAATAACACAGTACACGAGCCAACACTACTGTCCCGCTGACAAGGCAGTGAAAGAGTGTGTACAGGACAATACTCACTGTATGTTTCGGTGACAAAGGAGGTACAAGTGTATGCATGGTAGGATATGAGTCACCACCCCCTCTCTAGTGCAAAGGCAGTGAAAGAGTGTGTACATGATAATACACACCATATGTTCGGTGACAAAGTAGTTATAGAGGATGATCAGGAAGACCAGTGTCAACAGATCTCCAACTGCCGCCACCACCACCCCTGTCCATACTGTGATAGGTCTTTCCGGGCGCATATCGACTTGACCAGCCATCTACGCACTCATCCCCGATCCCAGGATGACTAAATGGTCTTCGACGTCTCGACGGACAGAAAAAAAATCCCAACAACTATAGAGTGTATACGTGGCAATATACACTATATTACCCACCACCCCTGTCCGGTGAAAAGGCAGTGAAAGAGTGTGTGATACACACCATATGAGCCAACATTACCGTTCGGTGACAAAGTAGCTAGGAATTGTGCATATGGTAATACACACTATATGAGCTAACACTAGTGTTCAGTGACAGGTAGCGAATGAGTGAGTACACAATAATACACACTAGAATATTGAAGCAATACTAATTTCCAGTGACAAGGCAGTGGAATAGTGTGCACAGAAAAACAAACACTACAATGCAGGACCAGGCAATAAGAAATGTGTTCATGATAGCTCACACTTTATGAGCCAGCACTACTGTTCAGTAACAAGACAGCAAAAGAGTGTTGACAGGAAAATACACACCATATGAACCAACACTAACGTCCCCTGAATAGGGAGTCAAAAGGTGTGTACAGGATGATAAAACCTTATCAGAACCAACACGACTGTCCACTAACAAGACAACGAAAGAGTGTGTACAGATAACGGACATAACGTAAGGCAGTGAAAAGAGAGTCCTGCTGTACGCTTATTTCAGTCCATTTCCCAGCTGTTCCTCCCTGCAAGCGGTGACAGATGGGACACTTCGCAACACTTTCAGTCCATTTGGAAACGCTAGCATCAAACGACCTTGGTTTCTTTTGCCGCTAATTCCTGTCAACACATCCATGGTTAGCTTCAGAAGCTGTTCAAAATTCAGTGATTACTAGCCAGATTAGCTCAGCTGGTAGAGTACTCGACACATCACCCTAGAAATCCTGAGGTTTGTGGGTTCCAATCTCCCACCAGGTCGGTCAGTACAGGGGGATGTTCCTCTCGTGGTTAACACTGGTTCTGATTCAATCTTCTGCAAAATCCTTCGGATGAGACTATGACCGATGTTCCACGTATGAAAGCCCGAATAACATCTTGCATACACCTGAAATACACTTGACAGTATAAAGAAGAGAAGGCAAGTTTGGCCTTTGGTGGTGTTCACATTACACATAGCATGCACCCTGCGTGAAAAAAAAACGAAAAAAAAAAATGAGAGTAAGAAACTGAGAGAGTGATATATTGACTGAACGACTCAGGAAACGACAAAATGTAGAGTAAGCAGGCAGCTTTTCTGTTGGGTCTGCCAAGGCAGGCATCCCGCTGTGTAAACGACAGCGTGATTGAAAAGCACTTTGAGTTTGCTCTCTAGCCGAGGATAGGCGCTGCATAAGTTCTCTAATAATGATAACATCACTACGAAGATAGGGAAAGCAAGAATACTGGGGTTGACTTCCTAGCTCGCCAAATCCACATGTTTCGGCCAAACGACTTCTACAGGAAGCACTAATACATGTGTAAACAACAGCAACAACAACAACAACAACAACAAAACGCACGACAGAGAGAGAGAGAGAGAGAGAGAGAGAGAGAGAGATTGAGAAAACATGATTCTCTCTCTCTCTCTCTCTCTCTCTCTCTCTCTCTCTCTCTCTCTGGTTCCTCATTGAAGCTCCATCATGCTCCATCTCTCTGCATTCAATATGAGGATACACAGACACAGCCAGGTTCTGAAATTAAGCTGACATTTATGATTAGCAATACCATCTCGCTTTTCACTTCGGACAATATGAAAAAGAACACCACCAACAGCTGTAACTGTAATTAAACCGCGACGGTTTTTTATATATCATGATCATTTTGATCGTTATCGCCGTCATCGTCATCATCATCATCGTCATCTTCGTCATCGTCATCGTCGTCGTCGTCGTCGTCGTCGTGTCATCATCATCATCATTATCACTACCGTCGTCATCGTCGTGGTCATTGTTGTCGTCATCGTTATCGCCACCAACATAGTCATGAGGCCAACGTTCGTCGGAAGTTAATGGGTTTGAACAAAAAGTAGCAATATCCTTCCATATCCTTTCATATATACCCCCACCCCCCTTCAACCCACCGTCTCCCTCCCCCATTCCAGTTAATAATGTTGTATCTATTGTTTAGTGTTCAGTATGGTCAATGAACCGACAAAACTACCGTCTGTCCTCTAATTCACTATAACATTGCAATCATCACTTTGGCCCATAAAATAAGATTGCAGTTGTCAGTGGCCAGCGATGACCACCTGCCATGCTATCTCCCTATGAAAGTGTGACTACGATGATAGGTGCAACGGCTGTTGTTAATATTTCAAAATGAGTGACTGATGGTGGAGACTGAAGCCCAATTTAGAAAGAGAGGGGGTTAGTTGCCGCCAAGGACATTGGCAAACAAAATACAGGACAAGACACGATGCATTTCGACCTCTTGGGTCTTCTTCAGGCAAACAAAACAGATCACATTTAACATTTAGGACAGTACAAAAAGAAAGAACGAAGAGTGACTTATCTGCTGTCCATGTGGTAGGAAGAAATGGCCGCCAGAAAGAAACGACAGAGGGGATTATGGGAGAGGGAAAAGGAGTGCCTGGAGAGGTGCGTGGAGGGAGGGGGGGAGTGAGACAATGGGGTTGAACTGCTAGTTTAGTGGGATGGTGTGATATATGTGACGGTTGTGGTTAAGGTGGGTTGATACTAATGCTAAGCGGGAGGGGGGTGAGGGTGGATATATATATATATATATATATATATATATATATATATATATATATATCAAGAATACTACTAAAACGCCTAATAAAATTTTTAAAGTGCTCAACCCCTTGGGGAGCAACATCTGTTAAAATAGTATGGTAAAAGGAAGTTTTAAAATCAACAGATCTGTTTCGAGCGCTGGCTCTCCTCAGGATGGTTTTGGGTCGCCTACTGCCGTCAGTAGGCGACCCAAAACCATCCTGAGGAGAGCCAGCGCTCGAAACAGATCTGTTGATTTTAAAACTTCCTTTTACCATACTATTTTACTATATATATATATATATATATATATATATATATATATATATATATATATATATATATATAAGGGATAGTAATGATAATAATGATAGTGGTAGTAATTATAATAAATAAGTAGATGAATAAAATGAATGTAACTGTAATTTTTGAAAAAATGAATAAAATGGATAAATGATTTCGCTGGGTGATGAAGGAGGTGGTAGTAGTTATGTATGGGTAGTTATGGGTGATGTGGGAGGGGGGGGGGGGGGGGGGGGGGGACAAGAGAAGGAGAGCTCATAGTCACGCACCTCTCCAGGCACTCTTTTTCCTCTCCCATAATCCCCTCTGTCGTTTCTGTCTGGCTGCCATTCTTCCTACCACATGGACAAGTAGCTGTCACACTGCTCTCTATGAAATTGTGACAATGACATGAGATAAAACTCCTGCTATTTGTGACTAATAATGGCTGTCTTTCGTGCTACGTCTTTGTGAAATTGAGACGATAACGGCTGGCCCGTGACAACTGCTGTGAATGACTTAAAAACACTGCTATCTCTCATGCACCCTCTCTGTGAAATAGTGACTATGCAGGCTAGCCAATGAAATCAAACTGCTGTTATCGATAGCTAAAAATTGGCAACTGTCAGGCTATCTCTCTATGGAGTTGTAACCGTGACGGTTAGCCCATAAACTACGATCCAGCAATGCCCATCAAACAACTGCTCCGTAACACAGATGTGAGCAGCGGATGCAGAAAAAAATATGAAAGGTAGAAGCAAGACTAGTTCGGGAGGGGGATTCGATTGCAGGGTGGGAGGTGTGTGGGGGGGGAGGCTAATGTGTGTGTGTGTGTGTGTGTGTGTGTGTGTGTGTGTGTGTGTGTGTGTGTGTGCGTGCGTGCGTGTGTGTGTGTGTGTGTGTGTGTGTGTGTGTGTGTGTGTGTGTGTGTGTGTGTGTGTGTGTGTGTGTGTGTAGAAAGAGAGAGAGAGAGAGAGAGAGAGAGAGAGAGAGAGAGAGAGAGAGAGATAACGCTTAAACTGAGTAGATGCTCAGATGATATAAAGCACAGCTTTTAAGAGAGATCTATGACTTTTAATCAAATAATCAAATCATTCCGATTTGAAAGGCTAGTAGATTAAGAAACTGTATTGGTGAATTTCTTTTCGGTACACCGAAAGCGAGTTCCAGATACATGGTCCAAAACAAGCTAGGATTGTTTGTATTGATCAATGTGTGGGTAGGGTGAGAAGGAATTTCTGCGAACAGTATTTCTGTCCAGGCTTGGGCATACAGGTGACACGACATGGTGTTTGCCTGCATTGTGAACATAAATGAGGCCTCGCTGAAAACATTTGTTTTGCAAAGGAAGCATATTTAAAGAGCTTTTCATCTGTTGTTAGCAGTGCGCCTGGCAGGGGTAAGCTTACTGCTTGTTGATAAAGAGAACACAGTCTTTGACTATGGAGATCACTACTCCGATCCCTTATGTTTGAAGCGTAATTAATTTTTGACTTTCGTGAGTTGAAGAAATGTTGAAGTCCATTGATGCTGATGCAGCGCTTTATTTGAGATGAGAGGGAAAGATGTTTTGAGATGATCTTGCAGAGATTATAAAGATGAGAATGCCATTTTCATTCATGATCAATTGTTACGTCTAAAAGGTGATGGTTTACTGTCTTTTCAAACAGAGTGCAGCTCCATTGCAGTGTTAGTCAAAGCGGAACTAACTACACAATTTAGAGATTGGTTATAATAATTAATTTCGTTTAGCGCGAGTGTGATACCGTTGACGTTGCATAACATCAGGCTGACAGTTCAGTAGGATCCTGGGGAGATGTTCCATTTGTTTTTAATCACTTTCACTTGTTTACAATAGGAAATCGTCAGCAAATAATTTGTTGTGGCTTTTTCATCCTACATTGATAGTGGTAAATCATTGTTGAAGACATGGAAGAAGAGGGAGCCTAGCTCTGGAACTTGTGAGACTCTATGTCTGACTAAGTCTGTAGAGGGCGGCCTGTCATGTAAGAAGGACTGGAATCGTGAGACCTTTGAGGAATGGTTAAGAGACCAATAGCTAGCCTTTTTGTTTAAGAGACCATGATGATCCATGACATCAAAAGCCTTTTTGAAATGGTGTGAGACCTTTGAGGAATGCTTCATATGGCTTGTTTGTTTAAGAGACCAGGATGATATACGACATCAAAAGCCTTTTTGAAATGGTGAGACCTTTGAGGAATGGTTCAAATAGCTAGTTTGTTTAAGAGACCATGATGATCCACGACATCAAAAGCCTTTTTGAAATGGTGAGACCTTTGAGGAATGCTTCAAATAGCTTGTTTGTTTAAGAGATCAGGATGATATACGACATCAAAAGCCTTTTTGAAATGGTGAAACCTTTGAGGAATGGTTCAAATAGCTAGTTTGTTTAAGAGACCATGATGATCCACGACATCAAAAGCCTTTTTGAAATGGTGAGACCTTTGAGGAATGTTCAAATAGCTAGTTTGATTAAGAGACCAGGATGATATACGACATCAAAGCCTTTTTGAAATGGTGAGACCTTTGAGGAATGGTTCAAATAGTTAGTTTGTTTAAGAGACCATGATGATCCACGATATCAAAAGCCTTTTTGAAATGGTGAGACCTTTGAGGAATGGTTCAAATAGCTAGTTTGTTTAAGAGACCATGATGATCCACGACATCAAAAGCCTTTTTGAAATGGTGAGACCTTTGAGGAATGCTTCAAATAGCTTGTTTGTTTAAGAGATTAGGATGATATACGACATCAAAAGCCTTTTTGAAATGGTGAAACCTTTGAGGAATGGTTCAAATAGCTAGTTTGTGTAAGAGACCATGATGATCCACGACATCAAAAGCCTTTTTGAAATGGTGAGACCTTTGAGGAATGGTTCAAATAGTTAGTTTGTTTAAGAGACCATGATGATCCACGACATCAAAAGCCTTTTTGAAATGGTGAGACCTTTGAGGAATGGTTCAAATAGTTAGTTTGTTTAAGAGACCATGATGATCTACGACGACATCAAAAGCCTTTTTGAAATGGTAAGACCTTTGAGGAATGGTTCAAATAGCTAGTTTGTTTAAGAGACCATGATGATCCACGACATCAAAAGCCTTTTTGAAATGGTAAGACCTTTGAGGAATGGTTCAAATAGCTAGTTTGTTTAAGAGACCATGATGATCCACGACATCAAAAGCCTTTTTGAAATGGTAAGACCTTTGAGGAATGCTTCAAATAGCTAGTTGTTTAAGAGATCAGGATGTTATACGACATCAAAAGCCTTTTTGAAATCAAGGAGAAAAACCTCCAGTAAGTAATAATCCATGCACATTTGACAGCTATGAGTCACACATTCGCGGCGATGCTGTGTACCAAGATTTATTAGACCAAAATCTAGACTGGAATTTGCAGATGAGCTTATTTTTCTTCATGGAGCGAATCAACTTGTCCGAAAATGTGGACAGAATGAATAATAAGAATATTAGTGTGATATCTGGATCCAACGATTAAGTTTTAGAAGAAAGATCATCTTGGTACTTTTGAACGCTTCTTGGAAGACATACGTTTCCACGACTGAATTATGCATGTACATAAGACTAAACCATTAAGGAAGAGCAAGTT
>JADBJO010009387.1:32500-35000 GCA_016801955.1 Conus betulinus
TATATTAATCAGTGTAAAACTGTTTTCTTTTTGAAAATGTTTGATGCAGAAAGGCATTGATCAATTAAAGTTTTCTAAAATTCTTTTTATTACTTTCTCATATCTATTTCCGCAAAAAAAGAGTCGTTCGTATAATGCTCGAGAATTTTGTAGTTTTTTGTTGTTGCAAATCAAGCCATATCATTTGTCTAAGTGTTCTTTCAAGAGCTCATATATATTTGCTTTTGAAAGTTCTTCACATTTAGCGCATGAATTTTACAGTTAAACTGCACGGTTTAACAAATGGAAATAGAAGGTGTATTAGAAAGCAAAACAAAAATCACACACACATACACACGAGCGCGCGCACGCACGCACGCACGCACACACACACACACACACACACACACACACATACACGCACGCACGCGCACGCACACACACACACACACACACACACACACACACACACACACACACACACACACACGCATGCATGCACGCACACGCACTCACGCACACACACACACACACACACACACACACACACACACACACACACACACACACACACACACACACATTTCAAAAAATTTTCCCCCATTACAAAACAAAGCCTCATACCAACCTAAGATTTAGACAACACTTCGCTCTGCAACGCTGACCTGTGTCTGTAGACATGAATCTTATTGCGGACGGCAGGTGACCATTCAGTCCGGCATGTCCGTGTTGCTGGACGTGTCTCCCCCGGCTCTGAGGTCGGTGGAGATCGAGGCAGGTGGCCGACTGGTGTGGGGCAACGTTGAGGGACTGGTGCTGAAGACGAACCACATCCTCGTTGACGGCCAGTTCATCATCGGCAAAGACACGCCGACTGCCGGATGGAGAAGAAGGCGCGCATCATTCTGATAGGTGGGTGGGTGTGGGAGTTCCCATCTTACAGGACCATACGACTCTGATAGGCGGAATATTCGGAAGTGTCTGTGTTACAGGGCATCATTCTGACAGGAGGAGAGTCTTGGAGTTGCGGTATTACTGGGCATATCATTCTGAAAGGCGGAAACTCTGAAAAAATCCCAGATATCCCATCTAAAGGCAAATCATTCTGATAGGTGAGAATGGAGGTGGATTTCACGCCACAGGGCACATCATTATGATGGATGGAGAGTCACGGAGTTTCTGTGTCATAGGACGCATGATTCTGAGAGGTGGTGAACCTAGGAGTTTTAGTGCTACAGGGCACATCAACTGATAGGCGGGCAGTCTGAGAGTTTCTGTGTGGAAGGCCATGTCGTTTTGATAATTTGGGAGTCTGAGAGTTCCCATGCAAAAGATAAAATCATTCTGACAGGTTAGAATTTGGGTGTTTCCTGTGTAACAGGTCGCTCCATTCTGAGTGTGGGTGGGCATTTTGAGAGTTTCCGTGTGACAGAACACATCATTCTGAAAGGTGGGAAATCTGAAAGTTTCCGTGTTAGAGGACACATCATTCTGAAATTCTGGTGGGAGATCTGAAAGTTTCCGTGTTACAGGGCACATCATTCTGAAAGGTGGGGGATCTGAAATCTTACAACGTATTCCATGTTACAGGACACATCATTCTGATTGGTGGGGATGTGAAAGTTTCCGTGTTACAGGACACATCATTCTGACAGGTGGGAAATCTGAAAGTTTCCGTGTTACAGGACACATCATTCTGACAGGTGGGGGATGTGAAAGTTTCCGTGTTACAGGGCACATCATTCTGACTAATGGGGGGAAGTTTGTGCAAAGTTTCCATGAAAGTTTCCGGTTACAGGGCACATCATTCTGACAGGTGGGGAATGTGAAAGTTTCCGTGTTACAGGTAACACACATCATTCTGAAAGGTGGGGAATGTGAAAGGAATTGAAAGTTTCCGTTACAGGGACACATCATCATTCTGACAGGTAGGGAATGTGGGAAAGTTTCCGTGTTACAGGGCACATCATTCGTTCTGAAAGGTGGGGAATGTGGGAGTTGCTGTGTACAGGGCACATACCAAAATTTTGATAGATGGGCATTCAGAGAGTTTCGAAGTTTTTAAAGGGCTCATCATTCTGATTGGTGGGGAATCTGAAAGTTTCCGTGTTACAGGATACATAATTCTGATAGGTGGAGAATCTGTATCATTTTTTTTTTTTTTTAACATAATTTGGATAGATGTTACGTCACATCATTTTGATTGATGGGCCGTCTAGAAGTGTACATGCTGCAGGGTTTTTTTTTTTGTTACGTCACTGTCTAGAAGTGAGACAATCACCGGAAAGGAAAATCGCTGGCCCCAACATGTAGGTAATGCTGCCCCAGTTTTAGCAGTAGAGTGATGCAAAGGATCAAGGCTCACCCAGTTCTGCACCAGAATGCCCTTACCAGAGTCCAAACAATACAGAGATGATGCTAGTGCCAGATTTGGTCCATAATGTCGCCATTCTGCAAACTTATTCTGAAACGGTTGTGGACCACTGTTCATGCTCTTGAGAGTTCTAGTGAAGAAGTCGTT
>JADBJO010009387.1:45000-47500 GCA_016801955.1 Conus betulinus
AGCTTGTGGATTCAGTCTGCTTTGTATCGTTTCAGCACGTTTTGGCATTTTTTTTTTCTCATACTGCAGCAGCAGGTATCACGGAGAGTACATCTATGGTGTGTGTGTGTGGTGTGTGTGTGTGTGTGTGTGTGTGTGTGTGTGTGTGTGTGTGTGCGCGCGCGCGCGCGTGCGCGTACGTGCGTGCGTGCGTGCGTGCATGCGCGTGTGTGTGTGTCCTTACAGGACCCTTTGAATACAGTCACTTCGGAGAGGTCACCTATGGGGTGGATGAGCGGGCAGAGGTGGCACTACTGACGCGGAGTATTACGGTGGAAGGGGAACTGGACGACACCTGTTACATCATTGATGACAAATCAGCGGACCTGTGTGACAAGTTTGGCATAGATACATACGGGGGACACACGCTGGTATGTTGAACCGTCCATTCAATTATCATGTATTCATTTAGTTCTCACGCTCATTCATTCATTCATTCGTTCATTCATTCATTTCATTCATTCATTCATTCATTCATCGTCATCTTATTCATTCATTCATGCATATTCATACATTCTTCTTCTTCAGTTTAACGTCCTTCCACTAAAAGTGATATCAGACGATGTGTTGAAGTATATGGAATGCGTGTATTAACTGTGTGGTTGTTTCTTGAAAATGTGTTTGTATGAATAAACATTTTTTGTAATATGAGGTGAGATTGGAGATGGCCAGATAGAGGGACAAAGTGTGGATGTGAGTGTGTGTGTGTGTGTGTGTGTGTGTGTGTGTGTGTGTGTGTGTGTGTGTGTGTGTGTGTGTGTGTGTGTGTGTGTGTGTGTGTGTGTGTGTGTGTGTGTGTGTGCGCGCGTGTGTGTGAGTGTGTGTGTGTGTGTGTGTGTGTGTGTGTGTGTGTGTGTGTGTGTGTGTGTGTGTGTGTGTGTGTGTGTGTGTGTGTGTGTGACTGTGTGTGTGTGTGTGTGTGTGTGTGTGTGTGTGTGTGTGTGTGTGTGTGTGCGCGCGCGCGCGCGCGCGCTTGTATGTAAATGTGTCAATTTATCCGGGATTAGGCAAGTACGCTCCAAACTGATTGTAGCATAGGAGCAAGAGTACTGTAAGTAATGCTAAGTAATTAACAATCTTATATCAAAGGATAGAACAACAAAGGTAAATGCCCACTGGGCTGTGTAACAAACATTTATAAAGAAAAGAGTAGTCCTTCAACATAATAGAAATGAAATTGCTGTTAAACCGTCCTTTTCACCAGTACCAAAATGGGAACAAACGAAGGCCTCCTTTGATACAATTCATTGAGATTTGTCATAAGAAATATTCACCCAACATACTAAAAATTTCCGTATGCTTACACCTGGAAAATCAGTACAACAACCACCTAAAAATTGTCACAGACGGCTCAGTGCTAGAAGACAGTAGGACAGGGGCAGCTTTTGTAATACTTGACTTAAACGTGGAGAAAATGTACCATCTTGGCAGAACGTTTTCGATTTTTAGTGCCGAGCAAGCCGCCATCCTAATGTCCTAAATTGTAGTAGAAAAAGAAACACCCGAAGGTGCTGGGGAGGACCCAGAGAAGCACTGTCTTCACCTGCCTTTAGAGCAGTCAGGTACCACCCTTGGAGGCCTGCGCTGTGTTGACGATGGGTACAGGCACGCGCAGGACACTCCATTAAGATATCAAGGGACATACCTGCTCAGAACAGAGAGGTAAATCGGACTACAGGATGCACTTCATACAGCCTAAAGTAGCGTCCCCATGGGTGTACCAGCCCGTATTTCATGATTGCAGAGCCCACCGGCAAAAAACACCACCCCCTCCAGCTGTCGAGCACACCCCATAGACCCAACCCCCCGGCCCACGGACAGATGGAGACAGTGCCACTCCAGACACAGCTAAGCTTTCGCCATACGGTCTTGTGTGCCCTCAGAGAGAATCCAAAGTTGTAGTCTTTCCCACTATCAACAGGACTTTCCCTGTGGTCAGTGGGTCTTTCCTCACCGTCACTGGACCTTTCTCCAGGGTCAGCCTAGTTAAGGCAAAAAAGAAAAAGACACACCCGAAGGTGCTGGGGAGGACCCAGCGAAGCACTGTCTTCACCTGCCTTTAGAGAACAGTCCTGTACCACCCTCGGAGGCCTACGTTGTGTTGACGATGGGGTACAGGCACGCGCAGGACACTCCATTAAGATATCAAGGGACATAACTGCTCCAGAACAGAGGTAAATCAACTACAGGATGCACCTCATAACAGCCTTAAAGTAGCATCCCCATGGGTGTACCAGCCCGTATTTCATGACTGCAGAGCCCACCGGCAAAAAACACCACCCTCCAGCTGTCGAGCACACCCCACAGACCCAACCATCCCGGCCCACGGACAGACGAAGACAGTGCCACTCCAGACACAGCCAAGTTTTCGCCATATGATCTTATGTGCCCTCAAGAGAGGGCATCTCGGCAGAAATTTTTCGATTTTTAGTGCCGAGCTAGCTGCCATCCTAATGTCCTT
>JADBJO010009387.1:52500-57500 GCA_016801955.1 Conus betulinus
AAATCTTCTTCTCTGTCATGGCAGCAAGGCTGACCAAGTACCTCATGGAAAACAAGTACTTGGATGTGTCAGTCCAGAAAGGTGGCATTCCAGGCGTGGCTGGCTGTGTAGAACACGCCACAATGATCTGGGACGCAATCCAAAGAGCAAAAACAGAAAAGAGAGACCTGGACGTAGTGTGGCTCGACCTGGCAAACGCATATGGATCTGTACCCCATGAGATGATACAGTTGGCTCTTAAGATGTACCATGTGCCAAAGAACATCCGCGACATGCTCAAGAAGTACTTCAATGGCTTCTCAATGCGCTTCTCTACCAAGGAGTACACAACAGATTGGGATCAACTTGGAAGTGGGCATTGCAATGGGCTGTGCCATTTCCCCAATACTGTTCGTGTTGGCAATGGAAGTCATCTTGAAAGCAGCAACAAGCAACGCAAGACAAACAGACCTTGGCGATGGATACAAGATGCCCCCTCTCAAGGCCTTCATGGATGACACTACAGTGATTTCATCCAGAGAAGACGAGACACGTCACGTGCTGGAGAGGCTGGACGACATAGTTGCCTCATCCAGAATGAAGTTCAAGCCAAAGAAATCACGGAGTCTCTCACTGAGGAAAGGAAAAGTGGCCGAATCTGTGGTCTTCAGTGTTGCCAACCAGACCATTCCAACAGTAACAGAAGAGCCAGTCAAGAGCCTGGAAGATGGTATGATGATACGCTGAAAGACACACGAAGAGCAAAAGAAACCAAACAGATGTCGGAAGAAGGCTTGGAGACCATTGACCAGTGTGGGCTCCCTGGCAAATACAAGGTCTGGTGTCTGCAGTTCATGCTGATACCAAAGCTCCTATGGCCTCTGATGATATACGACATCTGCACCAGCATAGTGGAGGCAATGGAATCAAAAATCAACAAGTTCACAAGGAAATGGCTTGGTGTCCCACCCTGTCTGACTGACATAGCGCTATACTGTCGCCAAGCAAAGCTGAAACTACCACTGAAATCCATCCTGGAGGAATATAAAGCAGGGAAGATCAGACTTCAAAGCATGCTGGAGGACTCAGGAGACAAGGTGGTTGAAGCAATCAAGCCCCAGCTGAAGACAGGCAGAAAATGGAAAGTTCAAGAGGCGATGGATTCTGCAAAAGAAAGTCTCAAGATCAGAGAAATAACAGGACACACACAGACCAACAGACAAGGACTGGGGGTGACCAAAACTGAATGGTGGTCAAAGGCCAAAGGAAAAGCAAAAGAGACATGATGATTCAGGAGATGAGAAAAGAAGAAGACCAACAAAGACTCCAAAAAGCAGTCCAGCAGAGCCAGCAAGGGCAATGGACAACATGGGAGAATGCACTCCAAAGAAGTCTCACTTGGAATGACATTTGGCACATGGCCCCTCTCAGGATCAGCTTCATTCTCAGATCTGCATATGATCTTCTGCCTTCAAATGCAAACCTGGTGAAGTGGGGAAAAACAGACGATCCTTCATGCCCCCTTTGCCATGAAAAACAAACAGTGGAGCATGTCCTAAGCTCATGTAAAGTAGCCCTGGCTCAAGGAAGGTACACATGGAGGCACAACCAAGTGCTCAAAGAGATTGTACAAGTAGTCTGGGCTAGTACCAACACCACAAAAGGGAAAATCAGGACTCCAAAAGCACCCGCAACATTCTTCACGGCAGGAGGCAGCGAATCATGGCCAAGAACAACAGTGCCACTCGAACATGCAGGCAGAGTCTGCTGGACGGGGCAGATGACTGGGAGTGCACAGCAGACCTCCCAGAATGGAATAGTCACCCAGATTATCAGCAAGAGTGGCATGAGACCAGACATAGTATTACACTCTCAGTCAACCAAGCAGCTGATCATGATCGAGCTCACGGTGCCATATGAGAACAGAATGGAGGCAGCTCAGATCTACAAGACTGAAAAGTATGCTGATCTGGCAAACAGCCTGAGGAGAGAAGGCTATCAGGTCAAAGTCCTCACTGCAGAAATTGGAGCTAGGGGGTTTGTGGGAACGTCTGCATACAGCCTCATGAAACAGCTCTCAGTTGCAGGGAGGGAAAAAACCAAAGCCCTGAAAGCAATGGCAGAAGCGGCAGAGAGGTGTTCAAGTTGGATCTGGTCAAGGAGGAACAAAAGTGAACTTCATAAGGCTTAACTTTCCTACAAATATCAGGTGTCCCTGTGGCTCAGTGGTTAGTGCGTGAGTCATTAAGTGGAAATGAGCATGTCCAGAAGGGCATGGGTTCGATCCCAGTCATGGCTCATCCCAAGATGGGAAAAAAAAAAAAAAAGGGCAGCAGAGGGACATCCGGAGTCATGAACCGGGTGTGGCCCAACCCCCCTAGAGTGTCAGGAGATAAGGGCCGAAACACTCGCTTGCGAGTTTCTTTCTACTGGTGACAGATGTTATGACAATGTAGGTGTTAGATGTTGGTGAAGTGTTTCATTGACAAAATAGGTGTTATATGCTGGTGACACATATTCTGACAATATAGGTGTTGGATGTCGGTGACGTGTGTCATGACACAACGTTGGGTGTTGGTGCGTGTGTTATGACTGTGTGCGTTGGGTGTTGGTGACACGCATTATGACTATATGGGGTGTTGGGTGTCATTGATATGTGTTTACGACAACATAGGCGTTAGGTATAGCGGCGTGTGTTATGGCAATGTCAGCTTTGTTTGTATGGATGTCGGTGCAGAGCTGGTGCTGCATACTGTGACGATGAAAGTAATGCATGGATAGTGCTGTGTGTTGTATGGATGTTGATGACGTGGGGTGTGATTATGGGAGTGTTGGACAAATGTCGATGACGTGTAATGCCGATTATGGGAATATTAGATAGATATTGATGACGTATGGTGTGATCATAGGAGTGTTAGATAGAAGTTGATGACGTGTGTTGTGATTATGGAGTGTTGGATAAATGTCGAGGACGTGTGGTGTGATTGTGGGAGTGTAAGATAGGTTGATGAACTGTGGTTTGCTTGTGGAGGTGTTGGTGATGATGTGTGATGTCATTATGGAGGTGTTGGATGGATAGTGATGACGTGTGCTGTGACTATGGAGGCGTTGGGTCGATGGTGATGACGTGTGATGTGATTATGGAGGTGTTGGGTGGATAGTGATGACGTGTGTTGTGAGCGTAGGACTGTTGGGTGGATTGTGATGGCGTGCACTTTGACTATAGGAGTGTTTGATCAATGGTGACGACGTGTGCTACGGTCATGACGGTGTTGGCTGGATGGTGGTGATGATTGCTCTGACCATGTGAGTAATTGAGGGGACGGTGATGGTGGGGATGTTGGGTGGATGGCGATGGCATGTGCTGAAAACATGACGGCTTCCGATGGACGGTGATGACGTGTGTTGCAACCATGTAGGATCATCACACACACACACACACCACACACACACACACACACACATATATATATATATATATATATAGAGAGAGAGAGAGAGAGAGAGAGAGAGAGAGAGAGAGAGAGAGAGACAGACAGACAGACAGACAGAGACATATAGAAATATGTAGTTTTGTTATTGCTGACAGTTTGGGCGTATTGTTACTGTGATGAAAATAGGACCACCTATCTGATATGGCTTGGGTGGTATCACCTGTGTGTTTGGTAGTCTGGCAGTGTCATCTATGTATCGTTTTGTCCGGGTAGAGTCACCTGCGTGGGTGTCTGAACTAGGTGCAGGAGACGGGGGGGGGGGGGGGGGGGGGGGGCACGTGCTTCATGACCCTTGCGTGATGGGTAGATTGGATGGAATCACCTGTGTTGTGAGGTTGGCGGTCTGCATTCAGATCTCGGACAATGTGTGCTTTGATCACCTGGGCCACGGGTTCTACCTGGAGGACAGTGTGGAGCGGAGCGTGCTGATCAAGGGCAACCTCATCATGGGCACTCGACACGGCCTCACACATCCGTCCGATAGGAAGGGCGAATGGTGTGACCCCCTGCCCCCGGAGTTGTGCGAGTGAGTCGTCACATGTTTCTCTCTCTCTGCCTCCCCCCCCCCCGAGTCATGGGAGTGTTTGTGTCACCTGACTCTATGAACTCGGTCCATGTGTGTGTGTGGAACCCTTATCCCTGAATCTCTCTCTCTCTCTCTCTCTAACTTTTTAAATTTTTTTTTAGTGTAAGCTATCACTCCCCCCCCCCCGAATTCTGTTAGTGTTGGTGTATTATCCAGATCAGCTCAACGAGTGTGAACTTTTCATCCCCTGATTTCATTTCGTGTTCAAGTACCCCCTAAACTCTGTTACTGCACCCCCACATCCCATAGTTTTGTAAATGTTGAAGTATCGCCCCCACCCACCCCCATCCCCATCCCCCCCTTTCCCGCTTAACTCTGCGGGTGTGATTTTCCGTCCCTCTGAGTTCTGTTCCGTAATGTTACTATTATTATACACCCCATCCGCTTACTTCTGTGAGTACTACACACACACACACACACACACACACACATGCCACTGCTGCTGCATTCCCCCTAACATCTATCCGACACATCTTTATTCCACAGAGGTCTGTTGGTGTAATTCTATATCCCCCTCGATGTTGTTGGTGTAAACCCCCGTTCTCCTGAGTGCTCCGTGTGTAAACTCCCATTCTCCTTAATTATGTGGGAATAAATCTCCATTGTTTTGAGTTCTGTGAGTGTAAAGACCCAATCTCCAAAGAGTTTGGAGTGTACATCTCCATTCCCACAGTTCTATGAGCGTAAACCCTTATTCTCCTGGACTCTAGGAGAATAACTCCTTATTCTTTCGACTTCCCTGAGTGCAAACCCCTTTCCTTTGAGATCTGTGAGTGTCAATCACCATTCCCTTGAGTTCTGTAGGCGTGACCCCGTTCTTCTGAGTTTTGGGGGAGTATAAACCACTTTGCTATGGGTTCTTGAGTTTGAAATTCAATTCTCCTGAGTTTTGTGAGATTAAGCCCCCTATGTCCGGAGCTCTGTGAGCGTGGACGAGTGTA
>JADBJO010009387.1:62500-72500 GCA_016801955.1 Conus betulinus
TAGACACTTGGATGACATCGATGATTTTGCACACCGAGATAACGCCGTCAGTTACTGCTCCCGTATTCGTTAAGATTTTGATCCACACATTCATACGTCACTGCCACGACGGAAAACGCGGCCGTCTCATGTATCCCAACATTCTTTATTTGTTTAATGATGATGGATGTATGTATGTATATTATGTGTGCATGCATATATTCATTTTTGCTGTCGCATCGTCTTTGCCGCCTCAGTTGCATTGCATCCACGTCAGCCATTCCGGCTCCTCGTCCACAGCTTAAGCCACCTCAGCTCTGGCACCGACATTCTACAGGGAGCAGTCAATGTCTAGTCGCCATGAGGCAACCCACCAGAGGGTACCTGCATAGCTTCCAAGTCCCTTTGGTGGTGTACAGTGGTGGCTGTTCTGATCCAGTTACATAGGATACCACTCACCAAGGACCCTTCTGACGACAGTAATTGTTAATCGCAGAGCCAGCGTAAATAAACTGTCCCTCCGGAGGGTGCCATCACGTCCTCACAACGTCAATCCCCATGAACTTGTCGATACCGGTGACCCCCGACAGAACCTCACCAAGAGCACAAAGGTGGAGAGGAAATCGAAAATGAGGCCATGTGGGAGTAGGGCATGAAGTGTCACAGAATTTGATACTTTTTACTGCTAATCGACGATGATGAAAATGATGCGACTGATTTACATTCTGGTCTGAGACTACATGACAGGGATGTACTCTATGTTAACTTGTCATAGTATGTCATGGGGTCAACCAGGCCCACGAGATACAAAAAAAGAAAATATACAGTATTAGTCGGAAATTGTTAGCGACGCTCTCTGAGATGCAATCATAAAATGAACGAAACTCGACTGTGTGGTTCAAGTCTTCCCAAATGAGCCTATGGTAGTCGTAAGTGTGGATCGGAGTCGGTAGGACCGAAAACGTGAACAAATATAGGGGGGGGGGGGGGGGGGGGGTCTTATGGGAATCGAATACACGACTTCCAAGACGGGATAAAAATGCAACACGCGCGAAACCAAAAATGTTTCATGTGTACAGATACTTAATTGCAACCCTGTGAATCAAATTAAAGCAATTTCATTTGGATTGCATAATGTTTTTGCAATGATAAAGCAATGTAAAGAGACCCACCTGGGAAAAGAAAATCCACAAACATGTTTCTTTAATCTGTTCAAAAACGGATGTGTCCACCCCGCGCAGCAACACAATCGAGACAGCGCTGCCTCATGGAGTTGATGGTGTTTGCGATGACGGCCTGGGGATGTTTTCCCACTCCTGTCGCAGGACGTGCAGCAGCTGTTCCCGATTAGCTGGACGTGGGCGGTTTGCATGGACTCGCCGGCCAAGTTCTCCCCAGATGTTCTCGATTGGATTGAGATCTGGACTGTCGCAGGCCATGCCATCCTGGTGATCCCAGCTTCCTGAATGAAAGTGTTGACAGCCCTGCAGCGGTGTGGTGTGGCGTTATCATCCTGGAGGACAGCTTGGGGTCCGATCTGCTGGAGGGTCGCTGTGACCAGAGGCTGTAAGATCTCCTGCAGGTAGCGCTGCCCATTGAGCATGCCCTCCACATGGTAGAGAGGAGTCCTGTAGTGTCGGCTGATGCCTCCCCAAACCATAATGGAGCCACCTTCAAAAGCAGCCGCCTCCTGGATAGCATCATCTTGCAGCTGCTCCTGTGGGTGCCGCCACACCCTGATGCGGCCGTTTTGGGGCTCACCATGAAGCGCGATTCGTCGGTGAACAGACATGGCCCCAATGAGCACGAGTCCACCTCAAATGGTCCTGGCACCAAGCAAGTCGGCGTGCCCTGTGACCTGCAGTCATCATGGGCTTCTTCACCGGACGCCTGGAACGCAAGGCGGCGGCATGTAGGCGACGCCGAGGGGTCTGCCCGCTTACTGCTGTGTTGGTGGAAGCACGCAGTTGCTGACTCAAGGCATTGGCGGTGGTTGTCCTCTCCCGAAGGGCCTGTCTGCAGAGGTACCGGTCCTCACGTTGTGTGGTTTTTCTTGGGACGCCCTGGGCGTGGCCGTTCCTGGACGTTGCTTGTGGTTTGATGGCGCTGGTGCTTTCAAAATCAAATATGAAATAAGGTTAGTAATTACTAACCTTTATTTCATATTTGATTTTGAAAGCACCTAAGGCATTCTGCGGTGTGGTTCTTAAGTTATGTTGAAGTCTGTACAAGCAGAAACACTTCAGTGTAGCTCTCTAAACATGAGACAGCATGTGCCCATCGACTGGAACAGATGTTTCACTCTCTCTCTCTCTCTCTCTCTCTCTCTCTCTCTCTCTCTCTCTCTCTCTCTCTCTCTCTCTTTGTTTAACTGTGTATTTGTGCGTGTGTGAGTGTATGTGTGTGTGTGTGTGTGTGTGTGTGTGTGTGTGTGTGTGTGTGTGTGTGTGTGTGTGTGTCCCTCTCTCCCTCTCTCTCACCCTCTTTCTCACCCTCCACCCTCTTTCTCTCCCTCCCTCAACTCTCTCCCCCCCCCCCCCCCCCCCCCCCCCCCCGCCCCCTCTCTCTCTCCCTCCCTCGAATCCGTCTCTCCGTCCCACCTCTCCCTCTGCTTCCCTTCCCCCTCTCCCTCCCCCTCTCTTTCTCTCCACCTCCCTCCCTCTTTCCTTCCCAGGCCTCTCTCTCTCCCATCCTCTCTCCCTCCCTCACCCTCTTCCTCCACCCTCCTCCCCGCCCCCTCGTTCTCCCTCAATCCGTCCTCTCCGTCCCACCTCTCCCTCTCTTCTTCCCTTCCCCCTCTCTACCTCCCCCTCCTCTTTCTCTCCCCCTCCCTCCCTCCCTCTTTCCTCCCAGGCCTCTCTCTCCCTCCCTCCACTCTTCCTCCCCCCCTCTCTCTCTCTCCTTCAAATCCGTCTCTCCGTTCACCTCTCCCTCTCCTTCCCTTCCCCCTCTCCCTCGCCCCTCTCTTTCATTCCACCTCGCTCCCTCTTTCCTTCCAAGGCCTCTCTCTCTCTCCCATCCTCTCTCCCTCCCTCACCCTCTTCCTCCACCCTCTCCCTCCCTCCCTCCAATCTCCCTCCTCACCCCCCCACCCCCCTTCTCGTTCTCCCTCAATCCGTCTCTCCGTCCCACCTCTCCCTCTTCTTCCCTTTCCCCTCTCTCTCTCCCTCCTCCCTTTCCCTCCCCCTCTCCCTTCCCCTCCTCTTTCTCTCCCTTCCCTCCCTCCCCCCCCTTTCCCTCCCAGGCCTCTCCTTTCCTCTCTCCTTCCCTCTTTACCTTTTCTCCTTTCTCTTCTTTTCTCTCTCCTTCCTTTCTCCCTCCCGCTTCTCTCTCTCTCTCTCTCGCTCTCTCTCTCTTTCCCCTTCCCTCCCTGACTCCCTCCCTTTCTCTTTCTTTCTCTCTCCCTCCCTCCTTCCTTCTCTCCCGCCCTTTCTCTTCCTCTCTCCCTCTCCCCCCCCCCCTTTATCTTTCTCTATCTCTCTGACCGATTCTTAGGCCCCAAGACCCGAGGAGTTTTTATTTCTAATGCACGGTGCAAACTTCACTGTCAGAAAATGAGTGTGATGGTGATAACTTGGGAGAGAAGGGAGGGGGAAAGGTGGGGGTTGTGGGGTGGTGGTGGGAACCGTTCTCGTAATGTCAACGCCTTTTGGAAAGAAATTCAGTACTTTTCACTTCCCAGTCGCCCTTCGATTCAGTCAGTGTGTTTATTTATAGTTATCTTCCTTAAGTTTAATTCACTTTCTTTCTGCCTTTGTGGCCATTTCCCCCTTTTTTTTTTTTTTTTTTTTTTTTTTTTTTTTTTTTTTTTTTTTTTTTTTTTTTTGTAACAGTAAGTCTGCATATCTAAAAGTAAGAATTCTTGTTCTGTGTCCGCCACTGAAATACCCTGATACAAACTAAGATAGCACAATAATCCGTTATCCTGCCACTGAAATGTTATGATAGACTCACAGAGAGAAACAGTACTTTTGTTTATTTGTCTGTCACTGAAAGACTGTAATGATTAGTGGGGTAGCTACGTCGTTGTTTATGACTGTGCCTCTCACTGAAATGCTCTGGCAAACACTCTCATTAGCACTGACGTCATTCTCGATGTGTTTTATCAGTGTCCTTACTATCTGTTGGTTTTTGAAACAGAAAGCATGTGTGTGTTCAGACAGTGTTTGAGATTTGTCATCGTTGCTGTCATCATTATCATCGTTGTTGCTCATGCTTGTGCTCTCAGTACGGCGTGACCGTGGGGGACAGGATTTCCAATGGGGAGATGTTTCAACGGCGTGTTTGCTCCAGAGAACGCGTATCTTACTGGGAGCAACAATTACCTAGACCCTCGTGTACCCAACAATGCGAACGGAGTACCCACGATGTCCTTGTTGGAAAGGTCTCTCTCTCTCTCTCTCTCTCTCTCTCTCTCTCTCTCTCTCTCTCTCTCTCTCTCTCTCTCTCTCTCTCTCTCTCTCTCTCTCTCTCTCTCAGCTACATATTCATTTTGAGTGACGAAAAATCACGTCATGATTTTCTTTTTCTTCTACATGGCTTCGAGTCTCATCATTAACATTTACCTAATCCGTTACAATTTATGTTTCTCACACACACACACACACGCACGCACGCACGCACGCACGCACGCACGCACGCACGCACGCACGCACACACACACACACACAGACACATACTTGTGGATAAGAACAGTTTTCCGAATCTGAAAACGGTTCATCTGAGTTCTTGATGATATGATAGTTCCGGGTATTTGTTTTGTTTGTGTGCCCTGTTTTTTTTTTTTGTTTGTTTTTTTTTTTTTTTAACGTTTTGAGGTTTCTCTTTCGGAGCAACCCCAGCCGTAGTCTGTTTGCTGTTCCTTTTTCTCTGTTGAAAGACTGGTTTAGTCTCTTCTTTTCTGTGAGTTTAAAGGCCACGTCCATAACAAGTTTTCTTGTGAATCCAAAATAAATGTTTTCACAGTTCAAAACATGATCTAATCACTCTCCGATGATTGGTTTTGTAATATGTTGGGGTGTCTCTTTAGAAACAGTCTTCGCTGTGCTCTGCTCACTTTTCCTTTTTCACTGTTGAATGTATGAATCGATCTGTTCTGTTTCGCAGTTCAAAGGCCACATCCAAGACACGTTTTCTTGTTAAGCTATGATAATTGTTCTCACAGTTCAACATAATAGATCTACCAGTTAACTTCTGGCGATTTTGAAAGAGTGGTTGGCCTGTCGAATTTCCTATCCCCAGTTTTGTGTTGTTATTGATCCCCTCCAGAGGGCGCTTAAGAGATATTGGTGATACCCCACAGGCTCGTCCCTGTAACCTGAGGTTCATGTCCCCCATACTTCATCCACGTAATGTCTTTTTTTTCCCATCTGATGGGCAAGAGACACAGGGAGAAAGAGTTGATGAGTGTTTATGTTTCAATGTGGATGAGAAAAACAGACACAAGAAGTTTTACTAAGCTATCCCATTTGGATTTAAGCTTTTAAGCGTTCAGCAGCACACACGGAAATCGTCTTGGGTTGGTTGTTGTTGTTTGGTATGGAACACTGACATGATATGGAAGTGTTCAGTATACCATTCAAACTCCTGTTTCATAGTACAAACAGTGATCAGTCTGACAAAACCTCCAACTTCCAATCTATAGAGCATGCAAAGCTACAGCCAGTAAGCTGAGCGGCAGGGGAGGAAGCATTTCAGCAAAATCTTACGTATTTTCATTCTTGCAAACTACAACACAAGATTACACTTTGAATCAGTCCCCAGTGAACCATCAAGTCCACATAAAGCAGAAGTTTCTTCTTGGCTCAATATGCCAGAGGCATTCGACATCATTGCTGGAGCCAAATGATCGAGGGAAGACACTGGAAGTTTTTTCTAGAATCTTTTCCGTAGGAGAGTGTTTACATTGTACGTATCGTCCCGTTCAGTATTGGTATGTTGTACACTTCTGCATTTGCCTGCACCTGTAAAAACAAAGCGAGCATCCCGTTCCTCTTCCTCCCATTATTTTTTCAAGATCCTTAGGCGGACTTACAATATACTTTGCGAATCTCTCTCTCTCTCTCTCTCTCTCTCTCTCTCTCTCTCTCTCTCTCTCTCTCTCTCTCTCTCTCTCTCTCTAACACAGCTGATGGTTTGCTTTTCAGGACCACAGCCTACAAAAACTTCGTCAACATGTATGTCCGTGGTGGAAATATTCTCACCATCCAGTCCACGTAAGTTGACAAAGTCATTCCTTTTTTTTAAGACTACGTTCACTGTGGAATTGTCTTACGTGAAAAAAAGGTTGCGCATTCACTGTAATGGACATGTGCTTTAAAGACATTGTACAAAAATATGGAACAGCGAATATCTGTGTCCGAAATAACTGTCATGGACATTGCTCTGCGGAACACAAGTTAATTGTTGTATACCTGATAAATGTTGTATTTCTTGTGATTCATACCCGTACGTTTAAACAACGTCCACAGCTACCGTATTTAATTGCTATGATGTTTAAATGACCTTTTCTTTCGCACAGAATCCTGTTGCTTTGCTCCCCCCCCCCCCCCCCCCCCTCTCTCTCTCTCTCTCTCTCTCTCTCTCTCTCTCTCTGTTTCTCTCAAGCAGCAAGAATGACCACATGACCCTCCTCACCTTCCATACTTTTTATACCGCCAGGTTAGCCGATGCTGGTAAGGGATTTGTTGGGGCCAGTTCCGGCGGAAACACGTCAGTGGAAGTGTCCGACTGTCTGTTTGTGGGGGAGACGGCCAACAAGGGTCAGCCATTCCTCTACACCAACCGGTCAGCAGTATACGGCGAGGGACCCTACCCCACCCACTACTTTGACCGCTCCATCGCCAACAACAATCCGTCAGTGGCGTTCATTTTTTGTCCATCTTTAGCCTTAAATTAACGGGTTTCTGTCTTTTTTTTTCTTCTTTATTTTATGACCGAGATGACCACACTGGACATTTTCATAACTGTCACAACTCAGGGAATGATCTACAGGTCTTAACTGTTCATTGATGATTAGTTGGGGTTGGCGATGAACGTCATCGTGAAAGCAGACATGAGCCGTACAGGTCCAGCAGGTCTAGGGAATGGATACCAAATGCTCCCTCTAAAAGCCTTCATGCATAACGCAACAGCCCTCTCCGCCAAGGCAGGCGAAAGACACAAGAGACTGAAGCGGTCAGAGAAACCTAGTTCTCGCATTAAGGATAAAATTTCAAACCAAAGAAATCACGAAGGCTCAGCCGAAGGAAAGAACAGATATCTGAAAATGTTACGTTCAAGATAGCAAACCAAGTCATTTTAACAGTTACAGAAGCACTGACCAAGAGCCCTGAAAGATGGCGACTCCTTGAAATACACAACGAGAGGAAAGAAAACCATGCAGATGGCAGAAAAACAGATCAGTGTGGCCTCCCTGGCAAACACAAAGTCTGATGTCTGCATTACATACTGATCCCTAGCTCCTCTGGCCTCTAGGGGTATGCGATATCAGTACTAGCACTGTGGAATCAAAATTAACAAACACATAAAGAAATAGTGTCGGGTCCCACCTGGTCTCACAAACGTTGCATTCTACTGCCGCCAAGCATTGCCGAAGCCATTCCTCACATCCTTCCTGGAAGAGAACGAAGTGGATAAGACACAGTATTACTTACCATGCTTGAAGACTCGGAAAGCAAGGTTGTGAGGTCTGTCCAGCCCAAGCTAACAGCTGACAGAACATGGAAAGTTTAGGGGTCGGTGGACATGGCAAAGAAAAAAAACCTCATAATTTTGGAGATAACAGAACACGCACAAATCAACAGACAGGGGTTGGGGTCAACATGAATAAAGTGGTGGTGGAAGGCAGGACAGTCTAACAGGGACATGTGATGCAGGAGCTAAAGAAAAACGAGGATGCCAATAGAATCCAGAGGGGAACTCAGCAAGGCAAACAGTGGCAGTGGACTTTATAGAACAAGGCACTCCAAAGAGGTCTCGGTGGAATGAAATATGGCACATTACATAGCACCTCTTCGGGTCGGCTACATCTTCCGATATGTATATGACTTCCTACCCTCCAATTCAATATTGAACCTGCTTAAAGTTAAATGACTTTACGTGTCCACTCTGTCAGGGCAAACAAACCGTGGAACACGTCTTGAGTTCATGTAAAGCCATGGTAACCCAGGGAAGGTACACATGGAGACACAACCAAGTGCTTAAGGGATCGCATACGCTGATAGCATTGCCGAGGAAGTACTACGCCACCAGAAGCCCTAGTAGCAAAGTTATACATGGCAGGAGGCCACAAATCATAATGTGGAAAGCTTTGACATCAGGAGTATGGAAGCGATGCTGACTGAATGGAGTAGATGACCGAGAGTGCAGAGAAGACCTTACATTTCAGGAGAGAGAGAGAGAGAGAGAGAGAGAGGGTGGACATTTTTTGTAACTCATATAGGCCACAGGCACGTCTGAAGTGGGAGGGGTTCAGGTGAAGAGATACAGGATAGAAAAGTGAAAGCGCAAAATACATAAATGTAGGCAAAGAATATATCAGAACAGTTTGGTTTACATTAATCATTAGTAATATTATGCAGAACTGGCATGGATTTGAATAGAAATTTACGCAGAACGCATTTATTCCGCCGGTCGCTTACAGCGAGACAAGGACATAAGAAATGTATTTCATCAACATTTGCATATTTGCCAAATTAGCATATCAGAATATTTTCGAAACTATTGTATATTGATGGCATTGTATTGCTATACCCTGCCTAGTTCTTATTACAGAAGGAAAGTTAATGTTGAACTGTACGAAAAAAAAAATGATCAGACTGAATGAGCTCCCTTACATGCTGTTGACATGCTAGTTTACCAGTTGCAAACAGATCCGATGAAGCCGTGTCATCATCATTCACGTTTCCAGCCACTGAAATACACAGAGTTGATCTTGAAGGTTGACTATAGGTCTAACGTAGTACACAAAGTCAACACATTTTTACCGTTACCGTTCAGCGTCCTGTCTCCAGAACGCTGCCATTAGTAGGCAGAAAGGAAGAGGCTGGTAAACATTCGACCCCGCAAAGCATTCAGACTGGTCTAGAAATTCACAACAAATTGTATAATCATAGTTTTACATTAATAATAATGATAACTATCAATAACGATACTGATAATAATGATAATAGTAATAATAATAATAATAATGATAGTAATAATAATAATAATGATAATGATAAAAACAATAATAGAAATGATAACAATAATTAAAACAATGACAACAACAACAACAACAGTAAAAATAATAATGATAATAACAATAACAATAGTAAAGATGATAATAATAATGATGATGATGATGATGATGATGATGAAAAAAATGATGATGATGATGATGATGATGATGATGATAATAATAAAACAACTCTCTAGCAATACCTGATTTTATACAGCCACTGTTAAAAACATTTATGAAAGGTTCAATTCAACCGGCCACGGATATAAATTGAAACTACATACCTGTTGAATTGAACTTGATATGTCGAAATGCAAACGGATCATATGAACGATTTAGCCAGAGGAATAATTCACAATTCTTACCATGCTAGAAATGTAACTGGTTAGTGTAGATTCTTTTCACATGTGCACCCAAACTGTAGTAAACAAAAGTCAAATTCAGCAACATCCCGCATTAGAAGAGACAACATTCGCAAGCATACTCAAGCGAGGACCTAATTCAATTAAAAGAACGAAGGCAAACTTTAAAGACTTGTTCTCTGCATACGACGACGAGAGAGAGACGAGAGAGAGAGAGAGAGAGAGAGAGAGAGAGAGAGAGAGAGAGAGAGAGAGAGAGAGAGAGAGAGGAGAGAGAGACAAGGCAAGACAAACTTCTTTATTTACGAGGATAATAGATAAGCACTGATGTGCTTTTTTACATCCAGTCCTCGCCCTGAGTAGGGTCAACAATGCAAAATCAGATAAGGCAACAAAAGAAGCATGCAGACGAGAGAGAGAGAGAGAGAGAGAGAGAGAG
>JADBJO010009387.1:77500-84293 GCA_016801955.1 Conus betulinus
AACAAAAATCCATTCACTATCTCAAACAAAATGAATTAGCTCAAAACTATCTAAATATAAAACCCCAATCGGACTATGTATTAAGTATTCAGCAATTTCGATCAGCAGAGAATGATTCGAAAGTAGATCTTGCAAGTTTTTTTTTTTTCAGAAAACGTATTGGATCGCAAAGATGTTGGTAAGAAAGTAGTCAACTTGTGACAATTGAACAGAATATGGTTCAGTGTTATCTCTTTACCACAGATACAGTTAGTATTTTTACTAAATTTTGTTTTTTAAAGCATTTAGCTTTAATCGAATTATAAGGGAAGATATTTGTCTGGAATAATAAACTGGAAGATCAGTCGTTTTTCTTAATACAAGGTCTAATGGAAAAGCTTCCCATTGGTTGGATGAAATCTCAGTAGGCGTATCAACATTTGTTTGAGCTCTCTTCCGTGCAGTCGATTCAAGGGTACGATAGCATTCCACTACTGACGGTTTTATTTTTAACTCAGAAAATGACCCTGCTTTTTTAGCACCATTTTTCGCAGCCCTATCAGCCAGTTCATTTCCAAGTATACCAGTATGCGAAGGAATCCAGCAAAATTCTATAAAAATGTCTTTAGACGCCAGACAGTATAAAAGATATTTAATTCCAAAAACACAAGGTCGGGTCGTGTCGATATATTGGAGGAGTCAAGGGCAAGTAGGACTGATTTCGAATCTACAAAGAAAACTACCTGAGCGATGTTAATGGGACGATCTGTTAGAAATTGTGTGTGTGTGTGTGTGTGTGTGTGTGTGTGTGTGTGTGTGTGTGTGTGTGTGTGTGTGTGTGTGTGTGTGAATGATGTTGTTGAAAGCAGACAGGAAACAGAGTAGGGCTTTTGTACTGTTGTGTATGTGCAGATGCTATTGACATGAAACAAACGGAGGACAGCGGTACTACTGTCTATATGTGCAGATGCTATTGACATGAAGCAGAGGACAGCGGTACTGCTGTCTATGTGCAGATGCTATTGACATGAAACAGAGGACAGCGGTACTGTGCTGTCTATGTGCAGATGCTATTGACATGAAACAGAGAACAGTGGGACTGTTGTCTATACCCAGATCCTGCTGACATGTAACAAAGATTGTGGGGCTGTTGTCCATTTCCAGATTCTCTGGACAAGAAACGGGCTAAGGACTCAGGGACTATTGTCTAGGTGCAGAACCTGTTAACATGAAACAGAGGACTGTTTAGACTAAGGATTGTTGTCTGTGTGCAGCGCAGATCCTGTTAAATACAAACCAGAGAATTGTGGGACCATGGGTGTCTCTGTGCAGATCATTTAGATATAAAACAGACAGAGGACCGTTGTTGGACGGCGTGTGCTTATATGAGAATCCTGTCAATGGAAACCATGAATATGGATCAAAGAGTGCCCGACTCTCTCTCTCTCTCCTCTCTCTCTCTGTCTCTCTGTCTCTCTGTCTCTCTCTCTCTCTCTCTCTCTCTCTCTCTCTCTCTCTCTCTCTCTCTCTGCGTGTATGTGTGTGTGTGTGTGTGTGTGTGTGTGTGTGTGTGTGTGTGTGTGTGTGTGTGTGTGTGTGTATACAGATCCTGTTGACAGGCAGTACAGGAGTACTGCAGGATGCTGCAGCCTCCCTCCCAGACCAGTCCTGTGACTATGAGGAGAGATGACGTGCCAGAAAGTCCACTGACCCTCTTAGGTCAACTCTGTCTGTCACCCTGCCTGTCTGTTTGTATATCTGTCTGTTTGTCCGTCTCTCGCTCTGTTGTTGGTTTCTCTGCATGCCTGGATTCATTTCAGCAAATGTCCTCTCTGTTAGTATGGTCTTTTGCTATCTGCCTCTCTGGCTCTGCCAGTCTGCTAATGTGTGCTTATATTTTCGTCTCTCACTTCCTCTGCTTCCTTGACTGTCTGTCTGCCTGTATATCTGCCTGTATGTCAGTTCCCCCCCCCACCCTCCCTCTCTCTCTCTTGCCTTAGAGATCTACCAGTTTGATACGAATCTGCTTGTGTGTGTGTGCTTGTGTGTGTGTGTGTGTGTGTTGTGTGTGTGTGTGTGTGTGTGTGTGTGTGTGTGTGTGTGTGTGTGTGTGTGTGCGTGCGTGTGTGCGTACGTGCGTGCGTGTGTGTGTGTGTGTGTGTGTGTGTGTGTGTGTGTGTTCATGTGTGCGTGTGTTTTGTGTGCGTGCGCGCGTGTGGGTGCGTGCGCGCATGTGTATGTAAAGTCAAAACGGTCTCATATCAAGTACGACACAATCAGAAAGCCAAACGAAACCAGACAGATCGTCACTTTATGTTGCCAACGCTTCCCCATTCGATAACGAAAGGACCCTTTCCCTGTCCACACAGGAGACAGCGATATCGAGTTCCTGACGATGAAGAATCGGTCCTACACTGTCAACTTCAACGGTGGCATTCCCAGAGACATCACAGTCACTGGCATCAACCTGGAGAGGTAATATTCCCGTGGAGAGGTAACACTGACACAGAGAGATGGCATTCTTATGAACAGGTAGTATTCACATAGAGAGGTGACATTCCCTTAGATGGGTAGCAATACCATGGAGAGAGATTATTGACATACACTGGTTACATTTACATGGAGAGGCAGAATTTGAATGAAAGGCGCAATTCACGTGGAGAGGTAGTGTTTACCTGGAGAGGTAGTATTTACATGGAGGAGCAGCATTTCCATGGAGGCTTAGCATTTCCATGGTCAGGTAGCACTCACATAGAGAGGTAGCATTTACACAGAGAGGTAGCATCTCCATGAAGAGGTGGCACCGACAGCGAGGGGTTATATTTACATGTAGACGAAGCATTCACACAAAGAGATAGAGAACGTTCACTTTGTAAGGTAATATTCACTTGGAGAGGGAGCATTCGCGTAAAGAGGCAGCATGGAAAGGTAGCAATTACTAAAAGGGAAACATTTAGGTAGAAAGGTAGTAATGAGAAGCAGCATTCTTAGGAGGTAATATGCATTGGGGGATAAATTCAAATCTAGAGGAAGTATTTAGATGGACACAGAGGAATAGCAGTCTTACGTACAGTTGACATTTACAGTGGAAGGTAGCATTTACACAGGGAAGCAGTATTCACATGGTGAGGTAGTGTTCATGTCGCGAGATAGCATTTACATAAACCAGCAGCAGGTACAATTACATGTAGCATTCACATTACAGATAATATTCTTTTATGGAGAGTGGCATTCACATGGACAGGTAATATTTACATGAAGAAGTCGCATTCACATGAAGAGATAGCATTTATTAACATCAGTAAAATTTCCATGGAGAGATTACATTCGAATAGAGCTGTCGCATTTATATAGACAGGTAGCATGCACGTGGGTGTGAGCATTGACATAGAGACAAAACAATTACATGAGCAGGGAGCTTTCACACGGAGGGCTACTTCACATAGACTACGTTTACATGGAGAAGTAGCATTTATATGAGGAGGTTGCATTCACATGGAAAGGTAGAATTCACACGGAGATATAGCATTCATGTGAAGGTGTGCATTCACATTGCGAGGTAACTCATGCCTCATATTAAGAAGTGTCAGTTACATGTGTAATGCAGACAGCTTGTAATCACATGCTTTAATTTGGTAATATGCACTTACCAACTTGACATGCTCTGTGATAGCCTACAAAGGAACTACGAAGAAGGCTTTTCAGATATTTCTATGTTGGCGTCTGCGCGTGTTTGTGCTCACTCACACACACACACACACACACACACACACACACACACACACACACACACACACACACACACACACACACACACACACACACACACACACACACACACACACACACACACACACACACACACACACACACACACACACACACACACACACACGCACACATACACACACATACGCGTTTGCTTGCTTGCATGCATGCATGCACGTATACACTCATACACGCACCCACATGTGTCCGCGAAACACATTGATTGTGCCTGTGTACACATTTAAAGTTATTTTTCGTGTTTGAAGGTGTGCACATATGTATCTATCTATCATGTATCTATCATGTATGTATGTATGTATACAAATGTAGGTAGGTAGGTAGTTAGGTAGGTAGGTAGGTGGGTAGGTGGGTAGGTAGGTAGGTAGGTAGGTAGGTTGGTTGTGTGTATGTGTGTATAGTATGTATGCAAATGTGTATAGTATGTATGTGTGTATGTATGTATGTAGGCTATGTATGTATGGATGGATGCATGTATGTTTGTATGTATGTGCATAATATGTATGTGTGTATGTTTGTGTACGTGCGTTTGTATGTACTCTATACCTATCTGTGTCTCTCTATGTATGTATGTATGTATGTATGTATGTACGTATCAATCTATCTATCTATCTATCTATCTACACATCCAGGTATGTGTATCTGTGTGCTTGTCCTCGTGTTTGCGTTCGTGCGTGTTCGCGATCGCGTGCTTGCCTGTCTCCGTACATGCATGTGCGTGCGTGCGTGCGTGCGTGCGTGCGTGCGTGAGTGCGGGCGCACGCGTGTGTATGTGTGTGTGTGTGTGTGTGTGTGTGTGTGTGTGTGTGTGTGTGTGTGTGTGTGTGTGTGTTTGTGAGAATACAGTGGGGACATCATCCGTCTGGGAATCTGTCTGCCTGAGACTACGACCCAAATCAAGATCCGCAGTGAGTATGTGCCCATCTCCAGCGATAACGACATCATTACGTCACTTCCATGGCGGAGCTGGATGGGGACAGTGTGGAAACGCTGTTTATTACGACACCAGTGCCAAGTAAGAGACGTAGTATGCAACCATTTCTTGGCATCATCATCATCATCATCATCATCATCATCATCATCATCATCATCATCATCATCATCATCATCATCATAACGAACTGCAACAGCAGCAGCCGCGGAAATAGTAGTAGTAATAGTAGTAGTAGTAGTAGTAGTAGTAGTAGTAGTAGTAGTAGTAGTAGTAGTAGTAGTGGTGCTGATGGTCGTAATAGTAGCAGCAGCAGTAAAAAAAGAAGAAGAAGAAGACATAGTAGTAGTAGTAGTAGTAGTAGTAGTAGTAGTAGTAGTAGTAGTAGTAGTAGTAGTAGTAGTAGCAGCAGCAGCAGCAGCAGTAGTAGTAGCAGCAGAAGTGGTGGTGGTGCTGGAAACTGTAGTAGCAATAGTAGAAGTAGCAGCAGCAGCAGCAGCAGCAGCAGCAGTAGTAGTAGTAGTAATAGTAGTAGTAATAGTAGTAGTGGTGGCAGTGGTGGTGGTGGTAGCAGCAACAGCAACACAAACTAAAACAGCATCTGAAGTGACAGCAGCAGCAGCAGCAGCAGTAGTAGTAGTAGTAGTAGTAGTAGTAGTAGTAGTAGTTGTGTTGGTGGTGGTGGTGGTGGTGGTGGGTGGTGGTGATGATGATGATGGTGATGTTGTAAGGATGACAGTCATGGTGGTGGTGGTGGTGGTCATCGTCATGGTCGTCATCGTTGTCGTTTTCGTCGACATCGTCACGATCATATCCACGTCGTCGCCGTCGTCATACTAGTAGTAGTAGTAGTAGTAGTAGGTAGCAGCAACAGCAGCAGCAGCAGCAGCAACAGCAGCAGAAGCAGAAGCAACAGCAGCAGTGAGAGAGTACAGTACATAATCAACAATAACAGTGGCACTATAGTATAGAATCAACGGCAGCAGTGGATGTAAAGTACTGTCAGTAAAGACTGTAGGACTCTGTGACAGACGAAACGTCAGTCAAAGTGTGCAGAAAGGACGATACTTCAGAGTTGAAGGAAGACCATGCAGTAAATTGCAGAGCCGATCGTGTTTTTTTTTGTTTGTTTGTTTTTTTGTGTGTGTGTGTGTTTTTGCAGCACTGCTTTGGCAAAGCAGGTTTCAAATACGCCCGTGAAGAAAGGCTACTCCGTGACAGTCAGTGGTCGCTGACCAAGGGACTTCATCCCCAATCTCCCTCTCTGTTGTGTCGTCACAGCAATGTGTCCTGCAGTGAAATACATGTAGTTGTTATCTCATGTTGTCCTGCAGTGAATTGGATGTTGTTTAGTCGCTCAGTTCTCGTGTCCTGCGGTACACCCTGTTGTTGTTGTATTATGTTGTCCCGTTGGATGTTGCTGGGTCGTTACAGCATGGAGTGAGTACTGCAGTGAATTGTAGGGTGTTGTTACATGGTGTTGTCCTGCAGTAAAGCACATGTTGTTCGATCGTTACGGCATGGTGTCCTGCAGTGAACTGCAAGTTGTTACATGATGTTGTCCTGCAGTAAAGTACATGTTCTTCGATCATTACAGCAGGGTGTCCTGAAGGGAACTGCAAGTTGTTACATGGTGTTGTCCTGCAGTAAAGTACATGTTGTCGGGTCGTTACAGCAGGGTGTCCTTCAGTGAGTTGCATGTTGTTGTCACATCGTGTTGTCCTGCAGTAACGTACATGTTGTCGGGTTGTTACACCAGGGTGTCCTATAGTGAATTACATGTTGTTGTCACCTCGTGCTGACCAGCAGTGAACTGCATGTTGTTGGGTCATTACAGAACTGTGGTGTGCAGTCAGCTGCATGATGTTGTGTCGTTACATAATATCCTGCAGCAAACTTTGTGTTGTGTCGTTACATCATGATGTCTTGCGGTGAACTACATAGTATTGTGGTGTCGTTACAGCATGGGGCCCAACATTAAAACTGCATGATGTTGTGTCGTTACGAGAATATATGCAACAGTGAACTGCACTTAGTTGCTATATCATGAAATCCTACAGGGAACTTCATGCGGTGTCCTCACATACAGCATGCTGT
>JADBJO010009388.1:0-84289 GCA_016801955.1 Conus betulinus
TTTCCAGAACCTCCACGCCTTTTTACATTTATAAATTCGTTGATGTTAAGCCCAGTTGGCTCGTTTTGTGTAAATATTTCCAGTTTTTGTTTGTTTGTTGTTTGTTTTGCTTGTAATTTATCGTTTAAATTGTTACATTAGAACAGCACACACACACACACACACACACACACACACACACACACACACACACACACACACACACACACACCACACACACATTCGTATGTAGGCTCTTACTAGCATTTTGCATACACTATTTCCATTTCTCTCATCCACTCACTTCTGTATTATTTTGTCTAATATCATTTTAAGTGAACAGACGTTAAATTGAAGAACTAACTCACTACACACCACACAGGCGCGCGCGCGCGCACAGAGTGACAGAGAGACAGTGGTGTTTGTACGTGTGTCGGTGTGTGTCCCCCTGTGTAAGTGTGTTCCCCCTGTGTACATGTGTCCCCCTGTGTAAGTGTGTCCCCCTGTGTACATGTGTCCCCCTGTATAAGTGTGTCCCCCTGTACTGTGCCTGTGTCCCATACTGTGTGTGCCCATGCCGGACTCCACACTTTGCCCCGCGACTGCACGATTGGCCCGGGCTGTGTAAAACGACAGGGGATTGGTCGAGAGCCACGGGGCAGGCAGTTCAGCCGGCCAATCGCCCCCGCCACCAACCACGGCCGAGCTTCACGTGCTCCGCTGTCGGCTGTGGGATGGCTGTGTGAGGCGCTGGCCAACAAGGCGAGGTGGAAGTTTGTGTCGCTGGCTCTGGACTTGTGCAGTCCTGTGTGAGTTTGTTCGAGAGAAGCACTGCAGTGGTGTGAACAGCTCTTCTGCCGCACAAAGACAAGAGGTTGTCGGGTGAGGCAGGTAAGGGTGTAGGGTTTCGTTTAATCCGCCTTCGCTGTTTTCTTGCACCTGCCGTGTTGGTCATTCGTGCTCCGTCTCTTTACCGGGGCACACACACACACAAACACACACACACTCACTCACACTCATTCACTCACTCACTCTCTCTCACTCTCTCTCACCTCAATTCTCTCTCTCTCTCGCTCTCTCTCTCTCTCTCTCTCTCTCTCTCTCTCTCTCTCTCTCTCTCTCTCTCACACACACACACACACACACACACACACACACGCACACACACACACACACACACACACACACACAGTCCGGTAAATTTAGTCGATGGATAAACCGTGACACTGATTGAAGACCATGGGAAAAAGACGTGAACCATGTATGCGGATGCACGTAAACGTGCGCGCGAGTCACACACGCGCACGCGCGCACGCACGTACACACATGCGCTCGTGTACGCGCACGGACACACACACACACACACACACACACACACACACACACACACACACACAAACCGCTCTGATGTGGACATTGATATGTTGGCAAAGCCGGCCCTTTCCCAGGAGAGCACGGACTGACCTCATGAGAAGCACGCCGGCTGTGTTTCTTTCTTTCGCTAGCTGTGTCAGTGTTGATTTCACATCCGCGCTTTGGTGTTTGGTGATAAACCCCCCCCCCCCCCCCCCCCCTTCCCCACCCCCCCCCCCCCCCCCCCCCCCCCTCCCCCACAAAGCCGTAAGCGCCAAGTGCTGTGTGTGTGCCGCGCGACTGGACAGCTACCTGCCTCATCCTTTGCCTTTTTAAACTTCAAAAAACGACCGGAGTCTGTGCCGAATTTCTCTCGCTTCACTGGCAGGGACTTCCAGCTGAAGCCCACAGCAGTGCCAGAGCTGCGGCCTGCACCGGGGACTGACAGTCTGCAACACCCCCCCCCCCCCCCCCCCCCCCCCCCACCCCCCCCCCCCCCCCCCCCCCCCCCCCCCCCCCCCCCTGCTTTGTGGCAGTGCCCAGGACCACTGAGGCCAAACTCACCCCCCGTCCTGACCTGACTGCTTTTTCGCCCAGCGCCCCGCCAATGCACGGGCACCACTCTTGTGTCATCAGTGCTCCAGACCCAGACAGCATAGCCCCAGACCCAGACAGCAAAGCCCCAGAGCGAGGCAACATAGCCTCGGACCCAGACAGCATAGCCTCAGACAGCAAAGCCCCAAACGCAGACAACATAGTCTCAGACCCACACAGCATAGCCCCAGACCCAGACAGCATAGCCCCAGACAGAAAAGCCCCAAACCCAGACAACATAACCTCAGACCCAGACAGCACAGCCCCAGACAGCACAGACCCAGACAACATAGCCTCAGACCCAGACGGCATAGCCTCAGACCCAGACGGCAAAGCCCCAGACCCAGACAGCATAGCCCAGACCCAGACAACGTAAACCCCAGACCCAGACAGCATAGCCCCAGATCCCGACAGCAAAGCCCAGATCCCGACAGCAAGCCCCAGATCCCGACAGCAAAGCCCCAGACCTAGACAGCAAAGCCCCAGACCTAGGCAACATAGCCTCAGACCCAGACAGCAAAGCCCCATACCTAGACAAAATAGCCTCAGACCCAGATAGCAAAGCCCCAGTCCCAGACGGCAACGTCTCCGAGCCAGACAGCAAAGCCCAAGACTGCAAAGCCCAGACCCAAACAGCAAAGCCCCAGACCCAGACAGCATAGCCCCAGACCAGACCGCAAACCCCCACCCAGACAGCAAAGCCCAGAACAGTAGTCCTAAGTCTGACGACCGTCACATTGCAGAATCCGACATGAGTGCTGCCAAGGTGGTGCCTGGAAAGGCTGAGGGTTGGGACATCCAGGGAGCTGCGTCTGGCACTGCTCTGCCCCGTGAAGAAGAGGGAGCCCCGCCTGGTGCTTCAGATGCCCACGATGCTCCACCGGACTCTGATGGACAGTCCAGCTCTAACCGCCAGTTCCGGCTGGCCGTGGCGCTGCTGCTGCGGGAGCTCGGCGTCTGACAAGAGAAGAGGCCTCCCCCCCGGGCCTGGGGGTCTGCCCTTGCTGGGGGCCTCCCTGCGCTATAAGGGTCCGAAACCAACTGGGAGTGGACGCAGCAGTACGGGCCCATCTACAGCGTACGACTGGGCCCCATCCAGCTGGTGTACCTCAACACCCTGCGCCTGGTGGAGCTGTACATGGAGCGGCAGGGAGCGGCGCTGCTGGGTCGGCCGGAGGGACCCGCCGCTATTGCTAATGGTGGGTGGGCCGCCTGGTGACGGCCTCATTAGTGGATTGGCTGGCTGGACGACTGGCTGGCTGTAGGGTGACGGGGCTGGCTGGTTGGATGACTGGCTGGATGGTTAGATGACTGGCTGATTGATGGTTGGATGACTGGTCACCTAATTGATTGGTTGATGTTTGGATGACTGGCTGGTTGGTTGGATGACGGGTTGGTTGACTGGCTGGTTAGCTGGATGACTGGCTGGCTTGGGGTCTTCTTGGATGTTTCTCTCTCTCTCCCTCCTGTCTCTCCCCCCCCCCCCCCCTCTCTGTCTCTCTCCCTACCCCCCAATTCCTCTCTCTCCTCTCCTCTCTCTCTCTCCTTCCCCCCTCCCCCCCCTCTCTCTCTCTCTCTCTCCCTCTCTCTCTCTCTCTCTCTCTCTCTCTCTGTCCTTTTCCCTCCCTCCTCTCCTTCCCACCACCCCCCTCTCTCTGTCTCCGGGTTTTTTTTGTTTGTTTTTCTGTTTTTTTTTTTGGTCTGTGTGTCAGTGTCCATCCACCGTGTCACATCAGTGACATCATCCACGCCATTCATTCCGGCCGTTCACAGCTGACTGGCTTCAGTGACGTCATAGTCTGCCACCGTGCAGGGGCTTCCACGGCCGTCAGTGCACACAGAGAGGCCTGTCTCTCTCACACACACGCACACACGCGCACGCACGCACGCACACTGTCTCACACACACACACACACACACACACACACACGCACGCACGCACGCACGCACGCACGCGCGCGCGCGCGCGCGCGATAAACTTTACATACACTGAGTAGATAGTTGATGGGCTTTCCACAGACGGAGTGAGTAGTTGATGAGCTTTTTCATAGACTGAGTGGACAGTTGATGGGCTTTACATAGACTGAGTGGGTAGTTGATGGACTTCACATAGTCTGAGCGAGTGCAATAGTTTATGGGCTTTACATTGAGTGAGTGGATAGTTGATGGGCTTAACACAGAACAGTGGCAGGTATACTCACTGTTCTCTCTCTCTCTCTCGGTGAAAAGTAGCATCGGATATTCTTGGTTTGGGTCAGTTACCTGTCCTCCCTCCAGGGCCGCACACTGCTGACGACAGCCCTGCAGGGGCTCCTGCCCTGTGCCATCCTTGTCGACTGCCTCCAGGTGCAGCTGTGCTCCCTGCGCCAGGTGGCGTATGGACGGCCACTGCACCCTTTACCTGGGGGCTTCCTAGGGCCTGGAGAGCCTTTCTGGGGTGCACACCGTGTCTGACCAGTCCTGTTCCATCTTCTCCTGTCGGCCTTTGCGGGTCGTTGATCCCTTCTCTCCCAGAGGGTGATGGTGTTTGGCCGGCAGGTGTTGGTGCAGCTCTGAGTGAAGGTCTGTCTCATGTCGGAGGTGTGTTGGTTGTTTCCCTGTCATACAGCACTACTGATCAGACGCTACAGTTGCAAATCCTTGAGTTTGGCGACTGAGGCCCGTGGACCTCCGCATGGTTTTTCAGTGGATGAAAAGCGGCCTTCGCCGTGCCATCCTGTCTCTCAGGGCTACACCTGTCCTGTCCATGACGCTGGAGAAATGTGTGACAGCTTCCACCCCAAGCGCCTCTCCCCTTCCCAGACCCACCAGTGTTGTTTTCCCGGTGCCTGTTCTGTGACAGAGCGATGGAGATGAAGTCACAGCGGGGAGACTACTGCTTGAGATGCAGGTAGAGATGAGTCTTCTCGTGTTGAACGTCTTCAGGTGGGCATACTGCAGAGAAAGGCAGCGTATGGGAAATGATTTGAGAAGATGCCACACGTGCATCGTGCCTTGGTCCCTTTTATCTTATAGCGGTGACATCACTATGAGGCTCAGTTTCAGTAGTACTCAGGTTCAATAGTCCTCAGGTTCAATAGTCCTTCGGTTATATAGGTCTCAGGTTCAATAGGCCTCAGGTTCAGTAGTCCTTAGGTTAAATAGGTCTCAGATTCAGCAGTCCTCAACTCAATAGTCCTCAGGTTCAATAGGCCTTGGGTTCAGTAGTCCTCAGGTTCAATAGTCCTTGGGTTAAACAGGTCTCAGGTTCAATAGTCCTTTGGTTAAATAGGTCTCAGGTTCAAACTACCTCCAGGTTCACTAGGTCTGAGGTACAGTGGTCCTCAGATTATATAGGTCTGTTTCAATAGGTCTCGATTTCAGTAGTCTTCAGGTTCAATAGGTCTCGGGTTCAGTGGTCCTCGGGTTCAGTAGGTCAGTTTCAATAGGTCTCGGGTTCAACAGTCCTCAGATTCATTAGGTCTCGGGTTCCGTAGGTCTCGGGTTCATTAGGTCTCTTTCAATAGGTCTCAGGTTCAATAAGTCTCAGATTCAGTTATCCTCAGGTTCAACAGGTCTCAGGTTTAATACATCTCGGGTTCATTAGGTTTCAGGTTCAATAGGTCTCAAATTCAATAGTCTTCAGGTTCAGTAGGTCTCAGGTTCAATAGTTTCATGTTCAATAGATCTCAGGTTCAGTAGGTACCAGGTTCAATAGTATCGGGTTCATAAGGTCTCAGGTTCAGTAGTTCTTTGGTTCAATTGGTCTCAGGTTCGATAGGTCTCAGGTTCAGTAGTCCGTAGGTTCAGTAGCTATCAGATTCAATTGGTCTCAGGTTAAGTAGGTCTTAGGTTCAATAGGTCTCAGGCTAAACAGGTCTCAGGTTCAGTAGTCCGTCGGTTCAATAGTCTTTATATTCAATAGGTCTCAGCTTCAATAAGTTTCAGGTTCAATAGTCCTCGGTTTCAGTAGGTCTCAGGTTCAATTGATCTCAGGTTAAATAGGTCTTAGGTTCAATAGGTCTCAGGCTAAACAGGTCTCAGGTTCAATGGTCCTTAGGTTTAGTGGTCCGTAGGTTCAATAGGTCTCAAGTTCAGTGGTTCTCCGATTAAACAGGTCTCAGGTTCAATAGGTCTCAGGTCCAGTAGTCCTCGGGGTTAAACAGGACTCAGGTTCAAACAGGTCTTAGTTTAATAGGTCTCAGGTTCAAAATACCTCCAGGTTCAGTAGATTACCGTGAACATACACATGCACACACACACACAAATGGACGCGTGCTCTTGCGGGAATACACACACATGCATGCACGCCACAAACACACTCGCACATATACGCACACATGCGCGCGCACACACACACACACACACACACACACACACACACACACACACACACACACACTCACTCACTCACTCACTCACTCACTCACTCACTCACTCACTCACAATACACGCACGCACACACAAACACACACACACACACACACACACACACACACACACACACACACATACACCACACACACACACACACACACACACACACACACAAAACTAACTCTCTCTCTCTCTCTCTCTCTCTCTCTCTCTCTCTCTCTCTCTCTCTCTCTCTCTCTCACACACACACACACACACACACACACACACACACACACACACACACACACACACACACACAAAACCAACATTGGATGATTACACAAAACTCGTGTTGTTACAGACGTGAGTCAGAAACTGTCTGTGACTCCAGGTGTCCTGACCAGGCCAAGCGGTTTTTGATCCAGCGGACGGACACACCGCAATCATTCAGTTCAGTTCCGTCGTTTCAGGATTTACAGGGAATTCATGTCTGTGTTGCTGCTGTGACTTTATCAAGATGGGGTCATTGTGTCTTCGTCATCATGTGGAGGTCGACAGGACGATGTTCTTTGGAGACAGAGCCGCCGGTGGTGAAGTGCAGGGGTTTTGTATGCAAGAACTGGAACGTTAGTAACATGATATCCTCATTGAATCAGTCCAGGCTTCAACCATTTAGCTCGCTGTGGCCGATCTCTTCCCGCGAGTTCTATTGTTTGTTGATTTTGCGCGCCCCTTGAAAGCAATACAGTTTTGTACAATTGTTTTACCCGCTGATTCGCTGTCAGTCTTATGGTTGGTGATATTTCAGTATTATTTTTTTATGAATAGTTCGTAGCATGCAGCCTGTTTTAGGCTTTACTACATTTAGTTTTGTCGATGCAAAATTCAGTTCCATGTTTGAACTGTTGATTCGTATTTATACGACCACACTTAAGTACGAGTGCGCGCGCGCGCGCGTTTTTGTCAACGGGGGAAGCTCAGTACACTATGGTGAAAAATGGGGAGCATGTCTTTGCTGAGATATAAAGCGTCAGACTGGGAAATAAGGCATGTGTGTGTGTGTGTGTGTGTGTGTGTGTGTGTGTGTGTGTGTTGTGTTGTGTTGTGTGTTGTGTTTTGTTTTGTTTTGTTTTTTTGCTTTAAATTAGAAAGAAACTGGACGAAAGGAAAGCGCAGTTCATTTCTGATTCCCCGCAGTTTTCCTCCCTGAGATATCGATGAAAGACTTTAACCAGAACATCTTGTCTTTGGTAGTCTGTGTGACTATACCAGAACATCTTGTCTTTGGTATCCTCTGTGATAGATATGTGACTTTATACAAGAAATATCTCGTCTTGTGTGTTCTCTGACAGATACGTGACTGTATACTAGAATATCTTGTCTTTGGTATCCTCTGTGACAGATATGTGACTTTATACAAGAAACATCTTGTCTTTGTATATCTGTGACAGATATGTTATTTTATACCAAAACATTTTGTCTTTGGTTATTCTGTGCGACAGGTTTGTGACTTTATACAAGAATATCTTGTCTTTTGTATTGTCTATAACACAGGTATGTAACTTAATACCAGGACATCTTGTCTTTGGTATTCTGTAGGACAAGCATGTGACTTTATACCAGAACATCTTGTCTTTGGTATTCTGTGTGACAGGCGTGTGACTTTATACAAGAACATCTTTGTCTTTGGTATTCTGTGTGACAGGTATCTTGAGACTTTACATGATAACATCTTGTCTTTTTATTCTATGTGACAGGTATTTGCCTGCCGTGAACGAATATTTATCAAACTGTCTGTAGGCTTTAGTCGGCAACCCCGTGCTGGCGCTGCGAGTTGTGCGGCTGGGAGAGTATCATCTGCTTCTTAGGCGTGAGCGGCATCAAACGGTGGATTTAGAGGAGTTTCTTTTTTTTTTTGTTTTTGTGTCCCCAGTCTTCACAGGCCCTCGGCAGCGGTGGGCGGTGTGAAGGAGGCTGCAGTGTACGCTCTGGTGCACTTACACTTGACCTTGTTCAGGGTCAGGAGATAGAACCTCGATAGCAGATGGCGAAGCACTTGTGGCTCACCTTTGAGCGGCTGGGAAGGATGGAGAGGGGGGCCAGGATTAATCAGCCAGTCTCCTTTTACCCGTCATTCCATGATACTCCGGCTCCTTCATCTTCGTTCCCCCTTCCACTTTCCCCCCATCCCCTACCCTCTCCCCTTCTCCACTCTCTACCTCTCTTTTCTTGCCTGTCTTTACCTGTGTGCTTGCCACCCATGATCCCAGTTTTCTCTCTCTCTCTCTCTCTCTCTCTCTCTCTCTCTCTCTCTCTCTCTCTCTCTCATCTCCATCCAGCCCGTACCTCTAACAATAGACGAAAAACTAAAAACGCTGAACATACTTCATTTGAGTAAGCAATTGGAATTCAAGGCATCATTTTATGTTTACTATCTTGACAAATACTATGCCATGTCATATCAGTGCCCTTTTTAATGGATTGAACAGCTCTTCTGGCTCGAAGAAATTCCTTCTCCCCTATCCACGCATTGATCAATACAAAACAAGCCTAGCTTACTCAGGACCATGTATCTGGAATTTGCCTCCACAGTCTACAAAATATGAATACTTTAAAACTTTTCAGGAAACGTTTACATATTTTATGTCTCAGGAATTTGATTATTCTGGTAAAATTATTAATGTCCATTCGCAAAGTCTTCTGTAAAACCATACTTTGACTACACCGTCTAAAATATATAACCTACTCCATTAAATCGATCATCCCCACTCCCACTCTCTACCATCCCTGTTCTCTCCCTACCTACCACCACCACCCCTCCAACCTCTCTCAAGTTTTGTTTGTTTGCTTGTTTTTGTATTTGTTAGTTTCCTTCTGTTCGACTACCCACCATGTCATTATTACTTTTATGAACAGTCTGCTTATCATTGGAGAGTTAGATGACAGTGTTGCTATGTTGAATTGTCAGTATGAATATGTTAAAATAATATATGCATGACAAGGACAGATTGTTAGACGAGGCTTTGGCCTAAAATCTTCATCCTTGCGTATTAAATCAATCTTTTCTCTCTCTCTCTCTCTCTCTCTCTCTCTCTCTCTCTCTCGCTCTCTCTCTCTCTCGCCTCTCTCTCTCTCTCGTGCTGTCTCTCTCTCGCTCACTCTCTCTCTCTCCCTCTCTCTCTCTCTCTCTCTCTCTCTCTCTCTCTCTCTCTCTCTCTCTCTCTCTCTCTCTCCATGGTACGATTTATATGAATTGTATTTTTTTGTTAGTTTGAATAACGTTTGCAAGTAGGCCTACGTTCGAAATTGTAAAATGATTTTGATAAGAGAACACTAAAAGACAGATTTCAGGCATACCTTTTGAACCTTCAGTTTAGGCTCTGTGTGTGTGTGTGTGTGTGTGTGTGTGTGTGTGTGTGTGTCTGCAGGGCTGCTGTTCGGACAGGGAGAGAGATGGGTGGAGAACCGACAAGCGTTTACACGAGCCATGTGGCAGACCTCTTTCATGCAGCACTACGGAGAGCATCATTCAACAGGAGGTAGGCCAGGCCCTCACCCATTCTCTCTCTTCTCTCTCTATCTCTCTCTCTCTTCTCTCCTCTCTCTCTCTCTCCTCTCTCTCTCTTTTCATCTTTGTCATCATCCCCATTTCCTTTCCTCCTCTGTTCTCCCTGCCCCCCCCCCCCCCCCCCCCTATCTTCACCCCTCTCTTCATCTTCCTCTCCATTCCTCTTCATCTTCCTCTCCTTTCCTGTTCTGCCTCTGTTGCACTCCTAACTTCCTCCCCATCTCCAACCTACTCCTTTTGTTCTCTTCTTCAATTCCTCCTTTTGTTCCTCCTCTCCAAACCCTCCTTTTGTTCCTCTTTTCCAACCTGTTCCTTTTGTTCCTCTTCTTCAACCTCTCTTTTTGGTCCCCTTCTTCAACCCCTCCTTTTGGTTTTGGTTCTCTTCTTCAACCTCTCCTTTTGGTCCTCTTCTTCAATTCCTCCCTTTGTTCCTCTTCTCCAACCCCTCCTTTTGTTCCTCTCTCTCCAACCCCTCTTTTTTGTTTCCTTTTCTCCAATACCTCCTTTTGTTCCTCTTTTTCAACCGTTCCTTTTGTTCCTCTTCTCCAACCCCTCCTTTTGATCCTCTTCTCCAACCTGTTCCTGTTGTTCTCCTTCTCCAACCCCTCCCTTTGATCCTCTTCTTCAACCTTTCCTTTTGTTACCCTTCTCCAACCCCTCCTTTTGTTCCTCCTCTTCAGTTCCTCCTTTTCTTCCTCTTCTTCAACCCCTCCTTTTGTTCTCTCTTCTTCAATTCCTCCTTTTCTTCCTCTTCTCCAACCCATCCTTTTGTTCCTCTTCTCCAGCCCTCCTTTTGTTCTTCTCCAACCCCTCCTTTTGTTCCTCTTCTTCAACCTCTCCTTTTGTTCCTCTTCTTCAAACTCTCCTTTTGTGTTCCTCTTCTCCAACTCCTGCTTTTTATTCGTATTCTCCAACTTCCCCTTTTCTTCCTTTTCTCCAAACCCTCCTTTTGTTCCTCTTCTCCAACCCCTCCCTTTGTTCCTCTTTTCCAACCTGTTCCTTTTGGTCCTCTTCTTCAATCTCTCCTTTTGTTCCTCTCCTCCAAACCCCTCCTTTTGTTCCTCTTCTCCACCCCCTCCTTTTTGTTCCTCTCCTCCACCACCCCCTCCTTTTGTTCCTCTGCCTCCAACCCCTCCTTTTGTTCCTCTTCTCCACCCCCTCCTTTTGTTCCTCTTCTCCACCCTGTTCTTTTTGTTCCTCTTCTCCAACCTGTTACTTTTGTTCTTCTTCAACCCCTCCTTTTTGTTCCTCTTCTTCAACTCCTCCTTTTTGTTCCTCTTCTTCAATTCCTCCTTTTGGTTTCCTCTTCTCCAACCTCTCCTTTTGTTCCTCTCTTCAATTCCTCTTTTGTTCCTCTTCTCCAACCTCTTCTTTTGTTCCTCTTTTCCTACCTGTTCCTTTTGTTCCTGTTTCTCCAACCTCTCCTTTTGTTCCTCTTCTTCAACCTCTCCTTTTATTCCCTTCTCCAACCTCTCCTGTTGTTCCTCTTCTTCAAACCCCTCCTTTCGTTCCTCTTCTCCAACGTCTCCTTTTGTTCTTCTCTTCTTCAATTCCTCCTTTTGTTCCTGTTCTCAACCCCTCCTTTGTTTCACTTCTTCAATTCCTCCTTTTGTTCCTCTTCTCCAACCTCTCCTTTTGTTCCTTTTCTTCAATTCATCATTTTGTTCCTCCTCTCCCAGCCCCTCCTTTTGTTCCTCTTCTTCAATTCCTCCTTTTGTTCCTCTTCTTCAACCTCTCCTTTTGTTCCTCTTCATCTATTCCTCCTTTTGTTCCTTTTCTTCAATTCTTCCTTTTGTTCCTCCAACCTCTCCTTTGTGTTCCACTTCTCCAACCCCTCCTTTTCTTCCTCTTCTTCAACCCGTCCTTTTTGTTTCTTCCTCTTCTCCAACCCTCCCTTTTGTTCCTCTTCATCTATTCCTCCTTTTGTTCCTCTTCTCCAACCCCTCCTTTTGTTCCTCTTTCAACCCCTCCTTTTGTTCCTCTTCATCTATTCCTCCTTTTGTTCATCTTCTCCAATCCCTCCTTTTTTTTCCTCCTCTTCTCCTTTGCATATCTACAATCTTCGTGTCTTCTCCTTTGTTGTTTTATACAGCCTTCTTGTCTCTTCTCCTTTGTTGTTTTTATACAGCATTCTTGTCCTCTTCTTCCTTTGTTCTTTTATACAGCCTTCTTGTCCTCTTCTCCTTTGTTCTTTTATACAGCCTTCGTGTCTCTTCTCCTTTGTTCTTTTCTATAACCTTTAATGTCCTCTTCGGCCCTCTTCTCCATTGTTCTTTTCTACAACCTTCTCGTTCTCTTCCTCCTCCTTTGTTCTTTTCTACAACCTTCTTGTCCTCTTCTCCTTTGTTCTTTTCTACAACCTTCTCACCTCTTCTGCTTCGCCTTTGGTTATTTTCTACAACCTTCTCATCCTCTTCTTTTCCTTTCTTGTTTTCTACAACCATCTCGTCCTTTTCCCTCATTTCCCTCTCTTCTTCTCTTTTGTTCTTTATCAACACCTTCTTCTTCTCCCTCTCTCTCTCCTTTGTCTTTCTCAACCTTCTCTCTTCTCCCTTGTTTTTTCTACAACCTTCTGTCTTCTCCCTCTTCTTTTGTTGTTTTCTACAATCTTCTCGTCCTTTTCTTCTCTTCTTCTCTTTGGTTCTTTTCTACAAACCTTCTTTCTTCTCCCTCTTCTTCTCCTTTTTGTTCGTTTCTACAATCTTATCCATTTCTTCCTCTTCTTCTCCTTTGTTCTTTTCTACAACCTTCTTTCTTTCTTCTCCTTCTTTCTTCAGCCTTGTCCTTCTCTCTTCTTTCTTCTTCTCTACAACCCACCTCATCCTCTTCGTACTTTCTTCTCCTTTGTTTTGCTGCCTTCTCGTCCACTTCACACTTTTTTCTCTACCTCTTTGTCCTCCCTCCTCTCCTGTCCTCTTCTTCTCCCCTCTTGTCTTCTTCCCCTCCCTTCATCCTCTCCTTTTCTTGCTCTATTCTCTGTGCCCTGTTTCTCTGTGTCATATTTTTGCTGTATTCTCTGTACCCTATTCTCTCTGCCCTACTCTCTCTGCCCTATTTTCTCTTCCTATTCGCTGTGCCGTATTTTTTTTGCCGTATTCTTTGTGCCCTATTTCTTTGCCCTATTTCCTTTGCCCTATTCTCTCTGCCCTATTCTCTCTGCCCTATTCTCTCTCCCCTATTCTCCTCTGCCCTATTCTCTCTCCCCTATTCTCTCTCCCCTATTCTCTCTGCCCTATTCTCTCTCTGCCCTATTCTCTCTGCCCTATTCTCTCTCCCCTATTCTCTCTGCCCCTATTCTCTCTGCCCTATTTTCTTTGCCCTATTTCCTTTTGCCCTAGTCTCTCTGCCCTATTCTCTTTGCCCTAGTCTCTCTGCCCTAGTCTGTCTCCTTGTCCTCTGCTGTCTGTCACCCTCTTCTGGCTTTCTTGTCCCCCTCTCCCTTCTCCATGTCCTTTTTCTTAGTCCTCTCCATTCTGTTGCCCTCATTATCATCGTTTGCTTATCCTGCAGAGAGCAGATTGTTTGGAGTCCTGTCCCCCTTCATTATCATCATTGCTGATCCTGCAAAGAGCAGATGATTGTTTGGAGTCCTGTCCCAGTGTGTTAAGGTCTATAGTGTCTGGAATATAACGTGGAAGGGAATGGAATTTCATTCGTCTTACAGGGTTGAGTGCAGGGTTAGTAGCTTTGGGGATCAGTTCCAGGGTCCTAGGTTCAAATCTGACAGGTCAACTAAGGGACAAGAGCAACAAGTCAGCTCTAATCATCCAGATATATATATATATATATATATATATAATTATATATTATATCTGTTAAAAGTTGGATAAAGTCAGGATCCTGACGACTGCACAAGCAAGAAACAGCGCTGTTGATTTTATGCTAACTTTTTAATCCAGCTTTTAACAGATGCCGCTCCCAATTTGGTTGAGCAGCACTTTTAAAATTGTTGTTGGTTAGCAACACCATTATATATATATATATATATAAAATTTTTTTTTTTTTTTTTAATCTTTGAGGAGATGCCATTTTGATCGGAGGAGAGGAGAGTGACTTAAGTGCGCAGGATCAGCATCCCACCCCTTCCTCATGTGCATGGTTTCCATAGTCCCAGACGCTATGGTGGTTGGCAATGTCAGGTGGAGCACGTGCTGGAGCAGCTGACACAGAAGGCCGGCAGACCTCTGGAGCTACGTCAGGTGGTGCTGCCGGCTGTCACCCATCGTCTGGTCACCGTCCTGCTGGGCCAGCCATTGGCCCGTGACGGAGAGGAGATGGTGACCTTGGTGCAGCAGATGACCGTGCTGGCTGAGGATGTGGATCTGACATCATCGGCACTGAGGCTGTACCTTAAAGTGAAACGGTTCCGGTCAGTTTTTTGTTGTTGTTGTTGTTTTTAATTGTTGTTTTTGTGTGGAATTATACGCGCACAGTTTGGTAGTTTGAATTACATATACTCAAACCATGCTGATATTTGTTGAAAGAGAATCTCAAGAAAGGGACAGAGATGGTGATTGTTGTTGAAAGAGAATATTGAGGAAAGGGACAGAGGAGAGAAAGTGATATTTGTTGAAAGAGAATCTCAAGAAAGGGACGGAGATGGTGATACTTGTTGAAAGAATACTGAGGAAAGGGATGGAGGAGAGATGGTGATACTTGTTGAAAGAGAATCCTAAGGAATGAGACAGAAGAGAGAAGGGGAGTGGCTGTAGCAGATCAAATGTCTTTGCATGGGTGTATCAGTGTAAAGTATGTTCCTGTTATTTTGGTACTGATGGGAAGGTTAAATAAAGGGAGTTGCATTTGTATCTTTATATCTAAAGTATGCCGACAGTATTTTGGTAGTACTTAAAAGGAGGGGGGGGGAAAAAGGGAGGGGGGGGAGGAACAGGGATGGGAAGACAGCAAGATAACAGACTGTTTCATACTACAAACAATGCAAATCTTGTAATGCTCACATAGAGGGAAAATTGCAAAGAAAGGTTAGCAAGAAGATGTGAATAGAATTGAGGGAGAGGGGTCTGACAGATCCCCCCCCCCCCCCCCCCCCCACAAACACACACACACTTTTCATTCTCTCTCTCTCTCTCTCTCTCTCTCTCTCTCTCTGTCTCCCATCAACCCCATTTCATTGTGGTTTAAACACAACTTTACTGAAAATAATGGCATAAGATTATATATCCATTGAAAGAGCAACAACAAGCTTATAGCTTATATTGTGCCCTGAAATATATATTAACTGACAGTTTACATGGCAGCTGGCAGTCAAGTGAAAATCAGTGATATAAACATCATAGTATTTAGATATTTTTAGATGCATGATCAATGAATACATGAATACAATGATCATCTGATCTGAGCAGAAAGTAGAGGAATTGAATAAGTGGGCTGATAACAACAGGAAGAAAGGAAGAGGGGAGGAAAGATGAGAGACAGAGGACCAGTTCCCTGATTACTGTTGAATCATGCATTTGAAAGCCAACATTTTTTAAACCAGTCGTTTATGATAACAGAGAAAGTTGTACCTGAACACTTCAAAACTCACACACACAGACACGCACAGACACACACACACACTCATGCAAATGCACACACATGCACACACACACACACACACACACACACACACACACACACACACACACACAACACACGCTCACTCACTCTCACTCACTCACACACACTCACTCACTCAATCACTCACTTACTTACTCACACACACACACTCACTCAATCACTTACTCACTCGCTCACACACGCATGCACACACACACATGCGCGCGCACACACACACACACACACACACACACACAACACACACACACACAAACACACAAAACATTGTATTTCAAATTGATATGAATCAGAATGAATTTGTGCACAGTCTCAACATATTAGCATCATGAAGCTCGGGATTACCATTCAAGAGAATTTGAACTCGTACATAATCTGGAGCAAGATTTTAAATCATGTTAGCACTGACCACATTAAAGACAGGACATGATGATATATAGTATTCAGCTGTTTGTCTTCTGTGGCCACAGGCACAGCCCAGGTCATCCGCTATGATGATATATAGAGTTAGCTGTTTGTCTTCCATGGCCACAGGCACAGCCCAGGTCATCTACTAAGTGTCAGTTGAACATAATGTTTCTTAGACCACTAACCCCAACATGAAGGCAACAATGGATGATCTGTTCTTTCCTCTGGCTGAAGTGAAAGTGAATAGGTACAGTACTATCACAAGCAGACATATAATGTTTGAATGCACTGAAGGAATTACAGGTTAGGGTTAAGATCTGATCTGGTAGAGAGTTTCAAAGTTCTATGTTAGCAGGAATAAATGATCTTCAGTATGTCAGTTCTGCGTCATGAAATCACCCGCTTTTAAAGGTCTACACCTATGATAGGGATTCCTTTCCAAGATTAGTTTAGGAAGAAGGTCAGTCAAATATTGAGGACAAATGCCATTCATTATTTTGAAATAAAGTATGATTTGTGTTGACTTCTTTCTGTAAGTGTGCAAAACTCTGATTCTTTATACAGTTGTTGGTGACTAGTTCCTTGAACAGCCCCAGCAATAGTTCTGAGGACTTCTAGATGCAAGTCTTCTAAACATTAGACTGGGTTTCTGTAGAGTTATCCCATATGATGTCAGCATAGTCAAAATGAGGCAATAGAAAAAATCTGTACATAATTTCCAGGGCTTTTCTGCTAGGAATATACTCAAGAGTTTTTCAAACAAGAAAGCTAACGTGGTAGCTGTAATAACATTTTTAATCTGTTCATCCCATTTGCAATTACTTTGAAGTATATATATATTTTTTTCATAGATATTTAGGTTTGTCAGAGCTTAGTAAATGAGTAGAGTCATATATAGGGGCTAAAAATGGATAATTATTTTGCATAGAATTCAGGAATTCTGTTTTTTTTTTTCCGCCATGAAATTTAACTTTCCAACATTTCACCCAAAGATTTGTTTTCATCTAGATCTGAGTTAAGTATTTCTGCATAAGTACGGGGATAGTTCAGCACTAATGACATGCTAGTATCGTCTGCAAACAGTTTAATGTTGATTTAATGCTGTTTGCTGTATCATTAATATAGATAGAAAATAAAATAAGACTAGTCGCCGTGGCGAAGTGGTTAGCGTCACAGACTATCGTCTGTGAGGTCGTGGGTTCGAATCCCATCAGAAGTCATGTGGGTTTTTTCTGCCCCAACCGGCTGTGCCTGTATCTCTCTGGCCTGGTTGACACCGGGATATATTATGAAAGAAAGTGTAGAGTACAGCCATGTCATGTAGTCTCAGACCAAAATGGAAATCTGTAGCATCATCTTCATCATCCTCAGTCTCATCGATCAGCATAAAAAAAAAAAATGTCTCAAATTCTGTGGCCTTTCATGCCCTGCTCTCATGGTGACCTCAATTTCGATGTTCTCTCCACGTCTGTGGCCTTGGTTTGGTTCCGTCGGGGTCACCGGTATCGGCGAGTCCATGGGGGCTGTCGTTGGATGGATGTGGTGGCGCCCTCCGGAGGGAGAGCTCACTCACGCCGGCTCCGCGACTAAGCAATTATTGTCGTCAGTAGGGGCTTAGTAGGTGGTGTCCTGCATATGTTAGATCAGAACAGGCGCCACTGAACATCACCGAAGTGACTCAGCAGCAGTGCAGTGTCTCCTCCGTGGGTTGCCTCTTGACGACTTGACATTGACTGCTCCCTGTGGATTGCTGGTGCCGGGGCTGCGGCGGGGCCGACCGGCCGGGGCTGTGGACGGGGTGGGTGCACTGCCTCTGAGGTGGCAGTCTTCAGGTATAAACTATTACTTAACGATAGAGAGTTTATAAATACGCTTATGGATGCAGCTTTCTAAAGTTTTTGCCAACACAACTGAGCAATAAAATGGGGTGAAAGTATACAAATCTCTTAATGCTTACTCATGAGACATGAGCAGTTTTTCACACATGGGGGAAGTTTAGCTTCATGTAAAATTCTGTTGAAGGGCATTGTTGGTGGCTGTAAAATAACTGGTAGTGATGCAGCTAACAATCTATAGTGAACAGTCCTGCTGCTTTAAGGATGGCCCACTTTAACAAGTGTGTCAGTCGATTCAAATTCCCCAGTGACCAGATCTAGAAACGGTATTCCAGGTAATACATCATTTTCAGCCTGCAAGGTGGATTGTAAAATGAAATAGTTGTTGTACATGTCAGCTTTTCCTGTATTTGTATCATGAACAGCACGTGCCATTATCGTTCAAGTCAGTAGTTTTCTTTTTTTATTTTTTTTTATCTAATTTCCACCATTTTTTCTTACCAAAACTGGATGAGTTTGAAACTTTGTTTTCCAGTTTTACTACATATTCCTGTTGTCTTTGTCTTTCTTGTGATATAAGATTTGTTACGGAACTTCTGCCAGTCTTCAGGTTTATTGCTGTGCTTCATGTGTCTTTTGATTTCTTTACGTTCCTTCTGTTAGTAGCCTAATTTCATCTGTCATCCATGGTACGTCTTTAGGATGTATGGTGATAATTTTTAACTGGCCTACATATTTTAGCTTGTTCAATGAGGATTTCTGAAAACATTGAGCACTTTCATCAACTGATCTATTTTGGACCACATATCCCAGTGTGTGTGACTCGGTGACAAAATCTGTCAACAGCGTGCTCCCTATGATTGAGTATTGACACTGTGATAATATCAAATTTGTTATATTTTGCATCTATAAGATCAAGTTTATGTTTTACACTCTGATTATTCACATGCGCAATCAAAGATCACACTGTGTTTGGGTCCTGGTTGGGTTTCAGTGCTGCTGAACAAAGCAATAAGGTCTTACTGCTAGAATTAATGTCATTCACTTTTCTACTGGTTCTGCTTTTAAACATATGAATATGGAAATAACAGCCAGGATGATGTTTTAAGCACAATCAAAGACATAGAAAATGTGATTATGACTGAGAAAAGGAAGAAATCTAGATCCAGTTTCATTGTAAGGAGAGTGCAGGTAAAACAGGACCAACACCTGCATGATATGGATTTGTTGAAAATAGTTTCCTGCTGGGCCAATATAGCTAGCATATAAGAATAGCCTGTCCTGAGCCGAATCGTATTCAGGTCCACAGACATTTAAGTTATTGTGCTTAACAGCCCAGAAAACGGCAAACAGGCCAGGGTTGACAGGGATGGGGAAGATAGATTCACTCCCTGCCTCTCAAAGGATAAAACAGGGTAATGCACAGACAGACATTCTCTCTCCCTCTCTTTCCCTCCCTCCCTCTCTGTCTCCCTCCCACCCACCCCCATACATTCTCTCCACAGTATCTGTCCCGCTCTCATTCTGCGTGTGTGTGTGTGTGTGTATGTGTGTGTGTGTGTGTGTTCCATGAGAGAACCCCTTAAAGCCCTGGCAAAAGAACCCCTGCTCAGTACAGAGATTTCAGGTTCAAACATCCCTCAGTGTGTTGAGAAACTCTTCAACCATTGACCACAGAGTTAAAGAGCCAGTGAGGAGAGACCCTGCATCATTCAGAGTGATTGTCCCTGATGAACAGGGGGGGAAAGAAAGCTCATGAAGTCAATCCACATAGATTCTGAGGCAGAGTATTTTCTCAATGATGATGTGATAAGATGATGCTTAGTGTCAGAGTCTACATTTCCTGATTTCCCGTGGCAGGCCAACCAATGCATAGGTCTCCATGCCCCAAAGAATGTGGTGGTGATGTAGGTCATAGGTTTCCATGGCCCAATGAATGTGGTGGCGATGTAGCCCACAGGTGGCCATGCCCCAATGAATGTGGTGATGTTGCACAGCCTGTAGGTCTCCTTGCCCCAGTGAATGGTGTGATGTTATAGCCCACAGGTGTCCATGCCCCAATGAATGTGGTGATGTTTAGGTCTCCATACCTCAATGAATGTGGTGATGTTACAGCCCCACAGTCTCCATACATCAGCGAATGTGGTGATGTTACAGCCCACAGGTGTCCATACCTCAATGAATGTGGTGATGTTACAGCCCACAGGTCTCCATACCTCAATGAATGTGGTGATGTTACAGCCCACAGGTCTCCATACCTCAGTGAATGCAGTGATGTTGCAGACTGACCAGCCCATAGATCTCCATGCCCCAATGAATGGGGTGATGATGTAGTCCACAGGTGTCCATGCCCAGTGAATGAATGTGGTGGTGATGTAGACTGACCAGCCCATAGGTCTCCATGCACCAATGAATGGGGTGATGATGTAGTCCACAGGTGTCCCATGCCCCAATGAATGTGGTAATGTTGTAGACTGACCAGCCCATAGGTCTCCATGCCCCAATGAATGTGGTGATGTTGTAGTCCACAGATGTCCATGCCCCAAGAATGTGTGATGTTGTAGTCACATGCCCCAATGAATGTGCTGATTGAGTCCACAGGTGTCCATGCCCCAATGAATGCGGTGATGTGTGTAGTCCTATATCCACAGGTGTCCATGCCCAATGAATGTGGTGATGTTGTAGTCCACAGGTGTCCATGCCCCAATGAATGTGCTGATGTTGTAGTCCTACAGGTGTCCATGCCCCAATGAATGTGCTGTGATGTTGTAGTCTACAGGTGTCCATGCCCCAATGAATGCGGGTGATGTTGTAGTCCACAGATGTCCATGCCCCAATGAATGTGGTGATCATGTAGTCCACAGGTCTCCATGTGTCCACAGGTTTGTCCATGTCCAGGTGCCCCAATGAATGTATCCATGCCCCAGTGAATGCGGTGCAATGGATGTTGTAGTGATGTTGTAGTCCACAGGTGTCCATGCCCCAATGAATGTGTGTGGGATCCACAGGTGTCCATGCCCCAATGAATGTGGTCTCCATGCGCCAATGAATGTGGTGATGTTGTAGTCCCAGGTCTCCATGCCCCATGAATATGTGGTGGTCCACAGATGTCCATGCCCCAGTGAATGTGGTGATGTTGTAGTCTACAGGTATCCATGCCCCAGTGAATGCGGTGATGTGTAGTCCACAGATGTCCATGCCCCAGGGAATGTGGCGATCTTGCCGACTGACCAGCCCATAGGTCTCCATGCCCCAATGAATGTGGTGATGTTGCAGGCGGGTTCTGCAGTGCCTGGGGGGTCGTCCCATCCCAGACATGTTTCACATCAGCCACATGGAGCAGGCTCTCATTAAGGGCTGGATCACCCGTCGTCGAGCGGCCTTGACCCAGTCCGGAGGTCAGCCTGACCCTAACGCCTTGCTGGACCAGCTGCTGACCTCACCAGAGTACGTCAGCAGAGGCCAGGAGTTTGGTCAGTGATGGTCATTTCTGTTTGACTGCTAGTTACCTTTCCTGACTGGGTTCCCCCTACTGCATGACATATTGAAGGCATAACCATGCGCATGTATGTGCGCCTGCAAGAGCATTTGCACATAGCAACACTATGCATCACACACACTGTATGCGTTACACACACACAGGCACACACAAGCGTACATGCAGTACACCAGAGCACACACATGTGCACATGCATCCATACACATGTACGTTCAGGATTTTGCCAGCAAGTATTCTTAGGCACACAACCATGAACATGTCGAGGATCGCCACACAAATGCGCCACATGTATACATGTGAACACCCATGCATACACATGCATACACGCACGTGCGCGTTCATACATCCTTCAGTGGTGGAGGCTTGTGGTGGCAATGCAGCTGACAGCACATAATTAACTGTTAACCTGTTCGGTGCCTAACTTGATGAGACAACTTGATGGCAAGGGCGTGTGTTCTTTGCTGCCATGGCAAACGTATACGTGTAACGGGGAAGTCCGGAATATTCCTTGTTTTATATTTATACTGCTTACAAAACCAAGGATATTTTCAGAGAGGTGAAGTCTGTAGATAGTTAGTAATCTCATTTTTTGTCAGTGAGAAAGTCAGTAGAATCTTTGAAAATATATACTCATTTTGGGGGGAAAACCGCTGGCAAATAGCATTTTAACTTTAAGCTCGATTCCTAGGCAGTGAAAGGGTTAAATGACAGTTGTAGTTGACAGAAAGTGGTAAGGGTTGGTGGGGTAAGGGTTAACTGTTTAATGACTTTTCTAGTCGATGTAAGGGGTAGTAGGGGAGGGGTAAGGGTTGGTAGGGGAAGTGGTAAGGGGTAATAGGGAAGGGGTAAGGGTGGGTAGGGTAAGGGGTTAACTGTTTAATGACTGTTCTAGTCAACTGAAGTGGTAAGGAGTAGTAGGGGAACTGGTGAGGGAGTGGTAAGGGTTGGTATGGGACGTAAGGGTTGGGTAGGGGACGTGGTGAGGGGTTGGTAGGGGAAGTGGTAAGGGTTAGTAGAGGAAGTGGTAAGGGTTGGTAGGGGAAATGGTAAGGGTTGGTAGGGGAAGTGGTAAGGGTTGGTAGAGGAAGTGGTTAGTTGGGGATGTGGTGAGGGTTGGTAGGGGAAGTGGTAAGGGTGGTAGGGGAAGTAGTAAGGGTTGGTAGGGGGAAGTAGTAGGGTTGGTAGGGGAAGTGGTGGAGGGTTGGTAGGGGAAGTGGTAGGGGGGGTAGTAGGGAAGGTGGTAAGGTTTGGTAGGGGGTAGTAGGGAAAGTGGTAAGGTTGGTAGGGGGAGTGGTAAGGGTTGGTAGGGGATGTGGTAGAGGGTAGTAGGGGAAGTGGTAAAGTTGGTAGGGGAAGTGGTAAAGGTTTGTATGGGGAAGTGGTAAGAGTTGGTAGGGGAAGTGGTAAGGGTTGGTAGGGGAAGTGGTAAGAGTTGGTAGCGGATGTGGTAGGGGAAGTGGTAAGGGTTGGTAGGGGAAGTGGTAATGGTTGGAAACGGATGTGGTAAGGGTTAGTAGGGGATGTGCATGTGGTAAGGGTTAGTAGGGGAAGTGGTAAGGGTTAGTAGTGGATGTGGTATGAGTTGGTAGCAGATGTGGTAAGGGTTAGTAGGGGATGTGGTAAGAGTTAGTAGGGGAAGTGGTAAGAGTTAGTGGGGGATATGGTGAGGGTGGTAGGGGATGTGGTGAGGGTTGGTAAGGGTTGGTAGGGGAAGTGGTGAGGGTTGGTAGGGGAAGTGGTAAGGGTTAGTAGGAGAAGTGGTAGGGTTAGTAGGGAAAGTGGTAAGGGTTGGTAGGGGAAGTGGTGAGGGTTGGTAGGGGATGTGGTTAGGGTTAGTAGGGGATGTATTAAGGGTTGGTAGGGGAAGTGGTGAGGGTTAGTAGGGGATGTATTAAGGTTGGTAGGGGATGTGGTTAGGGTTAGTAGGGGATGTATTAAGGGTTGGTAGGGGAAGGGGAGGGTTTGGTAGGGGAAGTGGTAAGGTTGGTAGGGGAAGTGGTGAGGGTTGGTAGGGGAAGTGGTGAGGGTTGGTAGGGGAAGTGGTGAGGGCTGGTAGGGGATGTGGTTTGGGTTGGTAGGGGAAGTGGTAGGGCTTAGTAGGGATGTGGTAAGGGTTGGTAGGGGAGGTGGTAAGGGTTGGTAGAGGAAGTGGTGAGGGTTGGTAGGGTAAAGTGGTGAGGTTTGGTAGGGGAAGTGGTGGGGGTTAGTAGGGAATGTAGTGAGGGTTGGTAGGGGAGTGGTGAGGGTTGGTAGGGGAAGTGGTAAGGGTTGGTAGGGGAAGTGGTAGGGAAAGTGGTAGGGGGTAGTAGGGGAAGTGGTAAGGGTTGGTAACGGATTTGGTAAGGGTTGGTAGGGGAATTGGTTAGGGTTGGTAGGGGAAGTGGGTAGGGTTGATAGGGGAAGTGGTTAGGTAAGGGTTAGTATGGGAAGTGGTAAGGGTTAGTAGGGGAAGTGGTTAGGGGTTGGTAGGGGAAGTGGTAAGGGTTAGTATAGGAAGTGGTAAGGGTTGGTAGGGGAAAGTGTAAGGGTTTGGTAGAGGAGTAGGAAGTAGGAAGTGATGAGGGTTGGTAGGGGATGTGGTTAGGGTTGGTAGGGGGAAGTGGTTAGGGTTGGTAGGGGAAGTGGTTAGGGTTGGTAGGGGAAGTGGTAAGGGTTGGTAGAGGAAGTAGGAAGTGATGAGGGTTGGTAGGGAAGTGGTTAGGGTTGGTAGGGGAAGTGGTTAGGTAAGGGTTAGTAGAGGAAGTGGTTAGGGTTGGTAGGGGAAGTGGTTAGGGTTGGTAGGGAAGTGGTTAGGGTTGGTAGGGGAAGTGGTAAGGGTTGGTAGGGGAAGTGGTAAGGGTTAGTAGGGAAGTGGTAAGGGTTGATAGGGGAAGTGGTAAGGGTTAGTAGGGAAGTGGTTAGGGTTGATAGGGGAAGTGGTAAGGGTTGATAGGGGAAGTGGTAAGGGTAAGTATGGGAAGTGATAAGGGTTGGTAGGGGAAATGGTAAGGGTTGGTAGAGGAAGTGGTGTAAGGGTTGGTAGAGGAAGTGGTAAGGGTTGGTAGGGGAAGTGATAAGGGTTGGTAGAGGAAGTGATAAGGGTTGGTAGAGGAAGTGGTAAGGGTTGGTAGGGGAAGTGGTAAGGGTTGGTAGTGGAAGTGATAAGGGTTGGTAGGGGAAGTGGTAAGCATTGGTAGGGGATGTGATAAGGGTGGTAGGGGAAGTGATAAGGGTGGTAGGGGAAGTGGGAAGTGATAAGGGTTGGTAGTGGAAGTGATAAGGGTTGGTAGGGGAAGTGGTAAGGATTGGTAGGGAATGTGATAAGGGTTGGTATGGGAAGTGGTAAGGGTTGGTAGGGGAAGTGGTAAGGGTTGGTAGGGGAAGTGGGGAGCACAAAGAGTCTGAAGGCTGGTCATGGAAATAAAACATCAGCATGGTCCTTATTTCACACAGTCCTATGCAGGACTGGAAATTGGCAGTTTCTTCACTACACTATAAAATTTGCTTTTAAAATCATGTCTACAGTAAGTAATCCACACTGAAAACAATCTCTGAAAGTGTTTTCTTCAAGTGAAAAAAAAAAGTGAGAATGTGAGGGGTGTAAGCTGTGCAGTCATGGGTGATAAGGAGTGTAAGCTGTGCAGTCACAGGTGATGAGGAGTGTAAGCTGTGCTGTCACAGGTGATGTGAGGAGTGTAAGCTGTGCAATCATAGGTGATGTTATGAGTGTAAGCTGTGCAGTCAGGTGATGAATGTAAGCTGTGCAGTCACAGGTGATGTGAGTGTAAGCTGTGCAGTCACAGGTGATGTGAGTGTAAGCTGTGCAGTCACAGGTGATGTGAGGAGTGTAAGCTGTGCAGTCACAGGTGATGTGAGGAGTGTAAGCTGTGCAGTCACAGGTGATGTGAGGAGTGTAAGCTGTGCAGTCACAGGTGATGTGAGGAGTGTATGCTGTGCAGTCACAGGTGATGTGAGGAGTGTAAGCTGTGCAGTCACAGGTGATGTGAGGAGTGTAAGCTGTGCAGTCACAGGTGAGGAGTGTAAGCTGTGCAGTCACAGGTGATGTGAGGAGTGTAAGCTGTGCAGTCACAGGTGAGGAGTGTAAGCTGTGCAGTCACAGGTGATGTGAGGAGTGTAAGCTGTGCAGTCACAGGTGATGTGATGTGCAGTTTCCAGGGTTACTTTGGTTTCAGGCAATGTGTGTCTGTCTTTGATGACTAAGCTAACACCTTGTGTCCACATGCCTTTCACAGGTCTCTCGCTGAAAAAAACAACACTGAGAAAATATTGTAGATCAGCCGACCACCAAACAGGCCATGCCCAAGTCTCACAATAGAACTCCCACACTGTAATACACTCGGACCAGTTAAAGTTCCGCCACATGTAGGTCTCACTTAAATTTGAGTTATTAAGAACATTGATTGTGAGGTTTGTAGTTCTCTTTCTCACTCTCCAGTCTTTTGCGTAAGCTTCCTCAGTCAGGCCACAGTACATCATTTGTAAGCTTCCAGAAACCAGAAACATGTTCATGTAGATGCTGGTAGTGTGTCTGAACAGATCCTTTTAGGCTTTGTTAATTAGGTCAGAAATGTTCTTATGGGTTTCCAGTTCAAGGAGGATAAAAATGCTTTACTGTAGGATTCCACACACAGACCAGAATATTTTCTTGTAGGCTTGCCAGTGAAGCCAAAGTTTGTTTCTGCTGGTTTACCCAATGAAGACATACTCAATGAAGCCAAAGAATGTTTCTGCAGGCTTACCAATGAAGACATGCCCAATGGAGCCAGAGTATGTTTCTGTAGGCTTACCAACGAAGACATACCCAATGGAGCCAGAGTATGTTTCTGTAGGCTTACCAATGAAGACATGCGCGATGCAGCCAGAGTATGTTTCTGTAGGCTTACCAATGAAGACATACCCAATGGAGCCAGAGTATGTTCCTGCCGGGTTACCAATGAAGACATACCCAATAAAGCCAAAGAATGTTTCTGTTGGCTTACCAATGAAGACATACCCAATGGAGCCAGAGTATGTTTCTGTTGGCTTACCAATGAAGACACACCCGATGGAGCCAGAGTATGTTTCTGTAGGCTTACCCAATGAAGCCAAAGTATGTTCCTGTAGGCTTACAAATGAAGTCAAAGTACGTTTCTGTAGGCTTACAAATGAAGTCAAAGTATGTTTTCTGTAGGCTTACAAATGAAGTCAAAGTATGTTTTCTGTGGGCTTACCCAAGGAAGCCAAAATTTGTTTCTGTAGGCTTACCAATGAAGCCAAAGCTTTTCTGTAGGCTCACCAGTGATGCCAAAGTATATTTCTGTAGGCTTACCCAATGAAATCAAAGTATATTTCTGTAGGCTTATCAGTGAAATCAAAGTATATTACCTTATGAAGCCAAAGTAAGTTTCTGTAGGCTTACCCAAGGAAGTTACACCCAATGAAGCCAAATAATGTTTTTGTAGGCTTACCCATAAGCCAAAGAATGTTTTTGTAGGCTTACCCATAAGTCAAAGAATGTTTTTGTAGGCTTACCCATAAGCCAAAGAATGTTTTTGTAGGCTTACCCATAAGCCAAAGAATGTTTTTGTAGGCTTACCCATAAGTCAAAGAATGTTTTTGTAGGCTTACCCATAAGCCAAAGAATGTTTTTGTAGGCTTACCCATAAGCCAAAGAATGTTTTTGTAGGCTTACCCATAAGTCAAAGAATGTTTTTGTAGGCTTACCCATAAGCCAAAGAATGTTTTTGTAGGCTTACCCATAAGCCAAAGAATGTTTTTGTAGGCTTACCCATAAGTCAAAGAATGTTTTTGTAGGCTTACCCATAAGCCAAAGATGTTTTTGTAGGCTTACCCATAAGCCAAAGAATGTTTTTGTAGGCTTACCCAAGGAAGTTACACCCAATGATGTCAAAGTATGTTTCTGTAGGCTTACCCATAAGTCATGTTTCTGTAGGCTTACCCATAAGTCATGTTTCTGTAGGCTTACCCATAAGTCATGTTTCTGTAGGCTTACCCATAAGTCATGTTTCTGTAGGCTTACCCATAAGTCATGTTTCTGTAGGCTTACCCATAAGTCATGTTTCTGTAGGCTTACCCAAGGAAGACACACCCAATGAAGCCAAAGTATGTTTCTGTAGGCTTACCCAAGGAAGACATACCCAATAAAGCCAAAGAATGTTTTTTGTAGGCTTACCCATAAGCCAAAGTATGTTTCTGTAGGCTTACCCAAGGAAGACACACCCAATGGAGCCAAAGTATGTTTCTGTAGGCTTACCCAAGGAAGTTACACCCAATAAAGCCAAAGAATGTTTTTGTAGGCTTACCCATAAGCCAAGTATGTTTCTGTAGGCTTACCCAAGGAAGACACACCCAATGGAGCCAAAGTATGGGTATATAGGCTTACCCATTGAAGGAAAAAAAAAACATTTCTGTAGGCTTCTTCAGCATGGCCCAAATGGTACCTGTGTAGACTAAGTAATGCCAAAGTGTGTTTTGTATTAGCTTTCTAGATGAGGTCCTGGATCACATTTTAGGATAGGTTAGGATTGCACCAATTTATGATGCCAACCTTTGTAAAAAGCTTCACAATACTGACTATGCACTTTTCATTACAACAGTCAATATGATGGGAGTGGGGGTGGGTGGGGGCTTTTTTGTTTGTGGACAATCAGGATGAAGCAAGTTCTCTTTCTTACTTTGCTTTGGGGCAACATAGTTCAGTTTTCAGTTTGCTGTGTGCTACAACAGTAAGAACTTGAACAGTTGTCTTCATGAGATTTTAAAAGCATGTACTCACTATGTACAAAGGACGATGACTACACTTTGAAGTCTGTAGTTTCAGATGTGATGAAACGCCAGTGGCAGTGAAAAGTATTGTCCAACACCACCCAACACCTGAACAGTGCAAGAGGAAAACAAGGTCACAAAGAAAAATCATTGCACTGAGAGTGTGTGGGGAGGGGGGGGGGAGGGGGGTAGGCACATATCTGCTTTCAGGGACTGAGACCTAATGTTGGACACCATTTAATGCAGTTTTTCCCCAGAGACCAAAAATATTGACTGTGTGCTCTTCTTCACCAAAGTGAGAGTATTGCTTCTTGTTCATGTGTCTGTCCAACACTTGGAAGACCTTGCAGAGTCAAAGCACTGAAGTTTGCATGGAATGCTGGGTAAGAGGCTTCATCGTCAAGTCAAGTCAAGAACACTTTATTATCTCCAAAGAGAAATTAAGAGAGGTCATAAAAACAAATCACAAATCTCATATCACACTCCCCCTCCCCCCATCCACCCACCCACCCACTTGCACAAAAATAACACACACACACACACACACACACACATATATATATATATGTATATATACATATATATATAAACAAACATTATACTTGACAGATTCTGACTTTACAAGACTGAGGGTGTGTTGTGTGTGCATGCATGTATTTATGAAATCTTTAGATATGGGAATTATGACATCCTGAAGGAAATGAAGTGTTACTTTTGTTAACCAGATGATGAACTCATTCAATCCATCATGGACCTGTTCAACGGCGGCGTTTCCACCACCGTCTCTGTCCTGGACTTTGCCATCCTCTACCTCCTCCACCACCCCCCAGGTTCAGGACAAACATGAGGGCTGAAATCACCCAGGCCATGGCCAACGGTCACCACATCTCCTGGACTAATCGGAGTTACTTCCCTTACACATATGCTACCCTAATTGAAACGCTTCGTCTGGCGTCAGTCACGCCCTCTTCACTGCCCCACGTGGCGACAGAGGACGTGGTGATGGAGGGTTATGTGGTGCCCAAGGACGTGGTGGTGGTGGCCAGCATCTTCAGTCTGCACAGAGATCCCAACTTCTATGACAGTGCAGACATGTTCCGTCCAGAGAGGCACCTGGGTGATGACGGTCAGCTGGTGGAGCCCAAGAGCTTCAGACCATTTGGTGTTGGTGAGTGAGGACACGTTTTGGTTTTGAGCTTTGTTTTTATTGATCAGTGATGTGTACATAAAAAAATTAGTAAACTAAAGCAACAACAAGCAATAGCTTATGATGTACTCAGTGATTAGCAAATTTACAAAAAGCACATCAGCAGAATTGTAATTTGTCAACATTGATACATAAAAGAGAAAGAAAATGCTAGGTATTGTATGGGAAAATACCGGAGAAAATCAAATGAAATTGAAATGGAAGGAAAGACGACAGAGTGGAGCAGAAGAATCTAACAATAAAGCAATCAGACAATCAATCCAACAAGCAGTATCATTCTTTATGCACTCCAATGTACATGAATTTACAGCGAGAGAGAGAGAGGCACATCCAATTTCCGAAGATACATCGAAATCAGCCCTACATCATAGTGGGTGTAATGTGAAATGAAATTTGTCATTGAAAAAATACTTGGACTGGAAATTTTCCTATAGAGACATCAAGACATGTTGCCAATGGGCTAGCTGACCATACACAGCTAAGGATTATTATGGCAGTAATGACGTGAACAGTTACAATTATTATAGTAAAATAATACCTATAGCAACAAGGACAGCTACAGCAAGATGTTATTATATTAATAATACCCATAGCAAACAAGGGACAGCTACAGCAAGATGTATTATATTAATAATACCCATAGCAACAAGGACAGCTACAGCAAGATGTTATTATTGTAGTAATAATGCCAATAGCAACAAGAACAGCTACAGCAAGATATTTTATTCTAGTAATAATACCTATAGCAACAAGAACAGCACAGCAAGATGTTATTATAGTAATAATACCTATAGCAACAAGAACAGCTACAGCAAGATGTTATTCTAGTAGTAATACCTATCGCAACAAGAACAGCTACAGCAAGATGATGTTGTAGTATAATACCTATAGCAACAAGAACAGCTACAGCAAGATGTTATTCTAGTAGTAATACCTATCGCAACAAGAACAGCTACAGCAAGATGTTATTGTAGTAGTAATACCTATAGCAAACAAGAACAGCTACAGCAAGATGTTGTTGAACATGAAGATGAAACTAGAACAAGAACACCACAGGATGGGAGTAGTTCTGTATTATACCGATTTCTGTTTTGGTGGATTTTTTTCCCTCCATTTCCGATGTCACTGAACACTTCACTGAATTATCTGTGCGACCGAGTGACGATGTTATGTGGAGGCGTATTACCTCTTGCCAATGACGTACGTGATAATGGCAAGCATCATCCAGTCTGTACAGACGATCCCAACTGTGCCTGATATGTTGCAAAAGTGCAGACATATGGTTATGAGAGCACCAACTAGTATGCGATGTCACCTAGCCCACACAAGCTTGGCAACAGCAAAATATGGTGAGTGAGCTGCACCACCCAACCCCACATGCAGACAAACCACCACCATCTGTCACCCATTGTACATAAACAAATTATAAATATCAACAGCAACAACAGAAATAGCTTATGATGTCCACCCAAAGTTGACAGAGGAAATTATACAAAAAGCACATCCAGCAAGCATACTAATATATCCCCACACAAAGTACATATAAGCTAGAACTGAAATTATGTAGTATTGTCGCGGGAAGGAATACTATCCTTGGGCGGGAGAAAATCAAGGATGAAGATAGAAGGAGCAAAGCGGAATGCAATACATACAGAGATGGACTAGCACGTAAGAATTATCTTGAAATATAGTATATCAGACAATCCGCACCCTCCCCGGTGTGCTTTCTTGCCAATCCTCAATGCATACATGAATTTACAGCGGCTTTAGATGGTGAGATGTCCTGTCTCCATGCTGCTTCCTGAAAGATCCATGTCGAAAATCGGGTTACATGCTACTCACTAATCTGATGCACGTGGTACTGCATATGTACCTTTTGTGCAATTGTCCTGATTGGTAACTGGAGAATGTTCATATAGATACAGCAGACTGTTGATTGTGGTTGCATGATGATTACACAGAATGAAGATGTAGTGTGCGGTTGAATAGAGCAGTAGTTACTTATGGTGATGGAGTAATACATAACCTAATCCAAGGACAGCTACAGAAAGATGTCAGGTCTCATCTTGGATGATAATGTGAATGAGCAACAAGTACCTATTGGGGCAGCCAATGATATGTTATTATATGAATAATACCACAGCAACAAGGATGTGTCACACGATATCGGCCTTACTCTAAATTACCTGTCATGTAATGAATGCCCATTATGATTTTAACATAATGCTCCATGCATTGTTTATTTGATATATTCTAGTGATATGAAATGACCTATAGACTTTCAACCAAGAACAGCCATTGACAGCAATGACAGAAAATTATGGGAACTAATGTTATATAAACTTGCTACAGCCATGATGTTACTGATAGTCACAAATGACCTATCCAGGAAGAACAGCCTATTTTAATTTTTTGTTTTTTTTTTTTATTTGACAATGCAAAGCAGGGAATGATGTTGACATAGCTAATAAAAACCTTTTGCCAGTAGGTCCACTCCGTTGGACGGTTTGTAGTTCTGTTGTTTTTGTCTGAAAATAGTTTTAAGTATATAGTACTTAGAAGTATAAAAGTCAGGATTTGTATGTAAGGGGAATGCAGTAAACTGCCCTTAAATGTCACGTTTTCATCAGCGTCTGGGATGCTTGCCCCCCACACCCCCCAGCAGGGCCGTTGCCCCTGCACCCCACCAGGGGCCTTAAGCAGCCCCTGGACCCGGCCGCAAACTTTTCAGTATTACAAACATTTCTCACTGCCGACCATGGGAACAAGACCTGAAGAAGACCTGAATGGCTATAATGTTACAAATGTTTGCTTTGGGCGATGAACTGGTGCAGAATTTTGAAAATCATTTTGTTTTCTGCCCTGGTTCATGTTTGGTCACCTAAGAGAAGTGTGCGAGTGTCAGTAGTTAGGATTGAAATGAATATGGTATTCATTTTCACCTGAATGTAGTTTGTATAATCTGACAGGTAGAGCTCTGTTTTCTGTTTGATGGCCACACGCACATTTTGCATCAGCTGGTAAATGTCTGTTGTGTATAGGTCATGATTAATATTGCTCATTCCTAAACATAATCTACAATGGTTTATTTGATCATGCCGCGATCCAATGTAACATTAGGGAACAGTGGTGTAAACAGTGAAGTAAATTGATAACATTTAAATTGGCTAATAGAGTTTTTTGATATTGTCTGGAAAGCTTGTTCCACAAAATGATTGTACTAGGTAAAAATGAATTTCAGTATAATTCAGTTTTGGATCATGGCACTGTTCTTTCAAGTGGCTGACACCGATGGTAACAATTTTGAACAGACTAGAGAAGGGAGACAATTGGTTAAATAGTTTGGACAGGTGCCATTTACCATTCTATGAAATTGTATCAGCTTGTGTCTTTTCCATCTTTCTTGTAATGAACAAAAACCAGACTCTTGATGTAATTTATGATGATTTTTCCCTAAACGCTGCCAAAAGTGATATGAATTGCTTCTAGATGTAGTTTTTCTAACATAATGTCTGTGCAAATGTCCCACAGAATATCGGTGTTGTCTGTACGAGGTGAAATGAAGGATTTGTTCAAAAGCCTTCTTGTCTGTGTTTTTAGTTTTTAAGGCGTGCAGTTACGTTTACATTGTTGGCTGTAAATTGGATGTGTTCATCCTATTTGCAGTTGTCTTGAATAGTTACTCCTAGATTTTGAAAGTGGAAAGGCAGACTGGGTGTAAAATGTGCAGATGTCTTTTAGATTTCTGGATATATATGTGGCAGCAGGTAAACGTTACTTTAAATCGATTTTTGAATCAACGATTTGACTTCATGGGAATATTAGTCTCCGCATTTCAGTTTGTGGATAGTGCTGTTTGTTTGCTATTTGTTGTCATGTGCTTACGGCCCAGGATTGGCCTCAGCGGATGGCTGGGCTATAACATGAATTGAGTTGTGGACTTTTTTTTTTTCTTTTCTTCGTGCACTCTGTGAGAAGGAATAAGTAAAATGTATGTGTTTTTTTCTTTGTGCACTCATATTAGAAGGAATAAGTAAAATGTATGTGTGAATGAATTACAAGTTTGCAATACATTCATGGTAGATGTAACATGTGTATATTTGCCTGGGTTTTGTGTTTTTCATTGATGTATATTTTTAGGGAAGGGATAGATTGGGGGGTGCCATCTAATCTATGCCAATTCAGTGGCACAATCCCCATGCTGCTCATTCTGGCTCCCAGTCCAAAGCCACACCCTGACTGGTCCTGCTGTAACCCTAGCAGTGGCAATGCACAGGGAGCAATCCAGTTGTCAAGAAGCTGTCCACTAGAGGAGCTATTGCACTGCTGTCAGTGTTGTTCAGTGTGCCTGTTCTGACTGGATATATGCAGGACATCAATTAACCTCCATACTGATGACAATGAGGGCTTAGTTACAGGGTCAGTAGGAGTGGGTGTTCTCCTCTGTTGACAAGAGGAAATCTGTACTGGGGTCACCATGACAGCTGGGCTTGAAGGGCACACAATTTGACCTTTTTGTCTTTTTTTTTTTAATGCAGATTGATGAGGATGAGGATGATGCTGTGGATTTTCCATTCCCGTTTGAGACTGCATGACAGAACTGTCTGTACTGTATGTTTGATTTCACATATATATCCCAGCATCAACCAGGCCTGAGAGAGAGGGCACCCGCAGGGTTGATCAGGAAATGTATGTCCATGGTACTTGGCTGTACCGTGTACAGTGTCAGTCTTCCTAGCCTGTAGCAAATTCAGCTCTGGATTGGAGCAGTCAGGGCAGAACAGTCCCACAAAGAAGTGACTCTAATTGGAATCGAACACATGATCACCAGCTGGGAATCTGTGATGTTAACCGCTATTGCCACAGCACCTGGTTTTCTTCAGTGTTTTCAGGTAGAGGTGAGAACTGTGTAAGTAAAACAACTTCTGGGATCTTATGCCTTTGAGCATAGAACAGTACACACACACACACACACACACACATACGCGCCAGTCAGGTGATTTGAAATGCTGCAGGGACTGACCCTAGTTCCCTGTGTGCAGGTGAGCGGCAGTGTCTGGGGTACCGCATGGCCCAGATGGAGCTGTTTGTGTTCATAGCCAGACTGGTCTCCACCTTCAGTTTCCACGCAGAGGACCCCTCTCACCCCCCTCCCTTCCACACCAAGATGAGAGTGGTGCGTCGCCTGGAATCCTTCGCCTGTGTTGTGGAGTGCCGGGACACAACTACACCCTGAAGCTGGCAGCAAACCAGTGTCTGCCATAGTGACACTGCAGACTGCATGTGCACCTGGGTCAGTTAGCTGTCAAGCTGTTGAAATGGGTCTGTGCCTGACTGTCGCTCCCAGCGACACACACACACTGGAAGTCCACAAGGCATCGCATTTTGCCAGGCAGTTCAGTGTGGAGCCAAGCAGTATCAGGATTGCAGACTTGTCCAAGGGAAATGAAACTGATTGTACCCACCTCCACACATTGACACCAACAAGGTGGTGGAATGGGACAGCGGGGGGGGGGGGGGGGGAGTATTGGAGGGTAGAATGATAGGAGAGAGATAAATGGGATAGCCAGGGAGGGGAGGAGTGTGAGAGGGGTAAAATGATAGGGAGATAAATGGGATGGGCCGGGGAGGGAGGGAGGAGGGTGTTAAAGGGTAAAATGATAGAAATATAAATGGGATAGCCAAGGAGGGGGAGGGGGAGGAGAGGAGTGTTAAAGGGTAAAATGATGGAAGAACAACGGCAGTCTTAGACTTTGTTGATCATCGACACTCGCAGGGGACTGAATATATTGTCTTCCATTTGGAATTTCTTCAGCTCCTTCCATATTTCATCAAAACATGGAACTGTTCAGGGCATTGAGGGAGTAGTGGTGTACCAAGATGACATTGAGGGGGCTGGGTCAGCTGTAGAACATTTGATTTTTTTTTTCCTCCCGCAAAGAGGCTAATTAAATACAGTAGCTTTTTTTTTTGTGGGCAACACTATGCACATTGTTCAGATGCATTTATAAATGTATAATTTTATTATGATACATGTTTTGAAAGGTTTTACTGGATTGTGTCACCCTATGAAATTTTAGCCAGTATGCATTGTATATTTCAAAACCTTTACATACAAAGCACCAGTCATTGATCTCTCAATGTATGTTTTGCCCTCTCCCCATTACTATGCATGACTTTGTCATTAAGGTGGATTTTTGCTTTGACCCTTACATGTCAAGCCATTTTTTTTTTTTAAAACGTTTTCTGAGGGTATGTAAAATTTTGCAGACAGATTGAACTAAAGGAGGCTCCTACACCGATACTACCCCTATAATGAATTATCCACTCGAGTGGTACTGGAAAATCAAGACGGTGCATTCCACCTCCGAAATTTTTTTTTTGGGGGGGGGGGGGGGGGATTGCTCTTACCATGGGGTGGAACCTCTTATCTCCCAAACTTGGAGATAGTGCATTCCACCCTCTCATTTTTTTTCCCAGCTACTCATACACCTACAATAAAACATCCATTCCTGTTTTTCTTACTGCTCTTACCATAAGCTGGAATAGCTCACCAAGGAATCTCCAGTTTAGTTAATCACTCACCTCTTTTACTGCTACTTTCAAAACACAACAATCCACTCTACTGTAATTGTGTTTATTTTCATATACATATATTCCATCAATATAACATTCTTCCCTGAAATTTTTTTTTTTACAGTTTCATGGATTCCTGATGAAGTTCTTGCCTCAGTTTCACAATAGACTCCACCTGCACACAGAAATAAGCATTTGCTACATCACTCCAACCCCCCCCATTGCATATTCCCCATATTAATGTATAAATTAAAGGAGGAAAATAAAGGGTGGAACTTTCCTACCATACAATATCCTTTCAAAACAAATACAAGCTTAGACCTGCATTTACTCTAAGTCTATGTAATGTACACAGTGAATTAAAAGCACACACAGCATTACATGGACACAGAATCAATGTCTCTATAAGCTTGTTTTTTGAGAGGATAATGCCACATATGTATAGGGTATTTACACATAAGCCCATATACCACACTACTAGTAGTCCAAGTAATACACTGACCAAAAAGAGCGCATCCATCCCGCCCCCGCCCGCCCGCCCCCCCCCCCAAAAAAAAAAAAAAAAAAAACTCCTGAACAATGCACAAAGGAGAAGATCCTGACTTTGTCCCTTCTGGGACTAAGATACTTGCGCAGTTTACATTTATAGCAGCACTGTTCACCTACTTTTCAAACTGCTGTAATTTCTTTTCTATTGTTTGTGCAGTTATGGAATTTGGAACGAATGTAGAGGAATCAATAAAGAACATGCCAATACAAACTATTATGCGTTTTGTGTATGATTTGATTTTAAAAATTAAAAAAAAAAATGACATGCCTAATGGGTGGAGTCAGAGCCCTGGAGTGCACAGCGTCTTCCCATCATCTCTCAGTTCCCCCTCACCTGCATCAGCCCATTCCCACTCTGCTACAACATTCACAATGTCTTCAGATTAAACTCATTAAAGTCTAAGTTGAAAAACCTCATGCAAGAATTGCTAATCGCCAGTGTCCATGTTACTCTTTTACTTTACTTTTTAAAAGTTTGAAAATTTACAGTAAGCAAGAAAGGAAGTTGGAAGCCCGGTGCACTATGGGATTGCTTCATTCTGATTGCTTCTTTTCAACAATTGACTATAAGCTTACTGATTACACTACCCCTCAATGGGCGCATGAGTGCACCTACGGCTGTATCAGCACAATGGCGGCTCGGCACACCAGTGCGTCAACAGCGTGCTGAAGGTTAAAGTGGCACTCTTCAGTTTACATTTATAGTAGCTCTGTTCTGTTCACATTTAAAGTAGCACTCTTCAATTTACACTTATAGCAGCTCCGTTCTGTTCATATTTAAAGTAGCACTCTTCAGTTTACATTCATAGTAGCTCTGTTCAGTTTACATTTACAGTAGCACTGTTCAGTTTGCATTGTATAGTAGCTCTGTTTGTTTACATTTAAAGTAGCTCTGTTCTGTTTACATTTAAAGTAGCTCTGTTCAGTTCACATTTATAGCTCTATTCAGTCTACATTTAAAGTAGCACTGTTCAGTTTACATTTACGGTAACACTTGACAGTTTCACATTTACAGTAGCACTATTCAGTTCACATTTAAAGTGGCACTCTTCTATTTACATTAATAGTAGCACTGTTCTGTTTACATTTAAAATAGCACTCTTCAGTTTACATTTATAGTAGCTCTGTTCTGTTTACATTTAAAGTAGCCATGTTCAGTTTACATTTACAGTAGCTCTGTTCAGTTTTACTTTTAAAGTAGCACTGTTCATTTTACATCTACAGTAACATTTGACAGTTTACATTTATAGTAGCACTGTTCATTTTACATGTATAGCAGCCCTGTTCACTTTGCATCTATAGTCCGCTGACTGAGGCAACAAAATGCATGGGGGGGAAAAAGGTGTGTGTAAGGCACGAACCAGTGCAGATGCAAATTTGATATTGCGGTGAGCTGGAGCACCCATCCTCCTCATTCCTACCTACAAATTATACCCTCCTTTTCTACTAGTTTTGATATTGGTTGTGGGTTACAGTTCTGGCCTATCTGGTGTGTCACCAGGTGGCTGAACTGCTCCATATCGCTGCCTGCCTTGGACAGAGCGTCGGCTTCCAGTGATCCCACAGTGGGATGGAATCCACTTTAGTACAATCGGGGATTGTCTTGAAACATGGATCCAAAAGTGAATCCTCTCCATCCAACAGAAAGGCAAACCTGAACTATCATTTGTTGGAATCCATATTGAAACAAAGAATAAAATTCAGAGCTGAAAGACGTGTGATCCTCCACCAAGGCAAAGGAGAAACACTGAGCTAGTTCCATGACAACACAATGCCGAGAAGTCACGAACAACAATCACTGAGCTAGTTCCATGACAACACAATGCTGAGAAGTCACTAACAACAATCACTGAGCTAGTTCCACGACAGCTCAATGCCGTGAACTCGCTAACAAAAATACTGAGCTAGTTCAATGCTGGGAAGTCACTAAGAACAATTTCCATGACAGCGCAATGTCGAGACGTCACTAACAACAATCACTGAGCTAGTTCCATGACAGCGCAATGCTGTGAAGTCACTAACAACAATCACTGAGCTAGTTCCATGACAGCGCAATGCTGTGAAGTCGCTAACAACAATCACTGAGCTAGTTCCATGACAGCGCAATGCTGTGAAGTCACTAACAACAATCACTGAGCTAGTTCCATGACAGCACAATGCTGTGAAGTCACTACTAAACAATCACTGAGCTAGTTCCATGACAGCACAATGTGAAGTCACTAACAACAATCACTGAGCTAGTTCCATGACAGCGCAATGCCGAGAAGTCGCTAACAACAATCGCTGCGCTAGTTCCATGACAGCGCAATGCTGTGAAGTCACTAACAACAATCACTGAGCTAGTTCCATGACAGCGCAATGCCGAGAAGTCACTAACAACAATCACTGAGCTAGTTCCATCCATGACAGCGCAATGCAATCACTGAGAGTTCCATGACAGCGCAATGCCGAGAAGTCACTAACAACAATCACTGAGCTAGTTCCATGACATTCCATGCCGAGAAGTCGCTAACAACAATCACTGAGCTAGTTCCAGACAGTCATGCCGAGAAGTCACTAACAATCACTGAGCTAGTTCCATGACAGCGCAATGCCGAGAAGTCACGCTAACACACTGACTATCACTGAGCTAGTTCCATGACAGCGCAATGCCGAGAAGTCACTAACAACAATCACTGAGCTAGTTCCATGACAGCGCAATGCCGAGAAGTCACTAACAACAATCACTGAGCTAGTTCCATGAGTCACAGCGCAATGTTCCAAGAAGTCACTAAGAACAATCACTGAGCTAGTTCCATGACAGCGCAATGCCGAGAAGTCACTAACAACACTGAGCTAGTTCCACCACAGCGCAATGCTGGGAAGTCACTAACAATCACTGAGCTATTTCCATGACAGCGCAATGTCGAGAAGTCACTAACAACAATCACTGAGCTAGTTCCATGACAGCGCAATGTTTGAGAAGTCACTAAACATAACAGCTAGTTCACTGAGCTGGTTCCATGACATGACAGCGCAATGCCGAGAAGTCACTAAGCAACAATCACTGAGCTAGTTCCATGACTGAGCTGTTCCATGACACAGTCATTACCAACAATCACTGAGCTAATGCTGAGAAGTCACTAACAACAATCACTGAGCTAGTTCCATGACAGCGCACAATGCCATGAGAAGTCACTAACAACAATCACTGAGCTAGTTCCATGACAGCGCAATGCGTCACTAACAACAATCACTGAGCTAGTTCCATGACAGCGCAATGCCGAGAAGTCACTAAACAATCACTGAGCTAGTTCCATGACATGACGCGCAATGCCGAGAAGTCACTAACAAATCACTGAGCTAGTTCCATGACAGCGCAATGCCGAGAAATCACTAACAACAATCACTGAGCTAGTTCCATGACAGCGCAGTTCATGACAGCGCAATGCCGAGAAGTCACTAACAACAATCACTGAGCTAGTTCCATGACAGCGCAATGCACTGTCAACAATCACTGAGCTAGTTCACAGCGCTAGAGAACAATCACTGAGCTAGTTCCATGACAGCGCAGTGCTGAGAAGTCACTAACAACAATCACTGAGCTAGTTCTGATGTTCAGCACAATGCGAGAAGTGAAGTCACTACCGCACAATCACTAACAACAATCACTGAGCTAGTTCCATGTTCGCATGACTGAGCTAGTTCCATAGACAGCAGCGCAATGCTGAGAAGTCACTAACAACAATCACTGAGCTAGTTCCATGACAGCGCAATGCCACTGAGCTAGTTCCATGACAGCGCAATGCTGAGAAGTCACTAACACAATCACTGAGCTAGTTTCCTGACAGCGCAATGCTGAGAAGTCACTAACAACAATCACTGAGCTAGTTTCCATGACACGCAATGAGCTAGCAAGCTAGTTCCATGCAATGCTGAGAAGTCACTAACAACAATCACTGAGCTAGTTCCATGACAGCGCAATGCTGAGAAGTCACTAGCTACTTCCATGACAGCGCAATGCCGAGAATTCACTAACAACAATCACTGAGCTAGTTCTATGACTGAACTAGTTCCATGACAGCACAATGCTGAAAAGTCACCAACAACAATCACTGAGCTAGTTCCATGACAGCGCAATGCTGAGAAGTCACTAGCAACAATCACTGAGCTAGTTCCATGACTGAACTAGTTCCATGACAGCGCAATGCTGAGAAGTCACTAGCAACAATCACTGAGCTAGTTCCATGACTGAACTAGTTCCATGACAGCGCAATGCTGAGAAGTCACTAACAACAATCACTGAGCTAGTTCCATGACAGCGCAATGCTGAGAAGTCACTAACAACAATCACTGAGCTAGTTCATTGACAGCGCAATGCTGAGAAGTCACTAACAACAATCATCACTGAGCTAGTTCCATGATAGCGCAATGCTGAGAAGTCACGAACAACAATCACTGAGCTAGTTCATTGACAGCGCAATGCTGTGAAGTCACGAACAACAATGACTGAGCTAGTTCCATGACAGCTCAATGCTGTGAAGTCACGAACAACAATCACTGAGCTAGTTCCATGACAGCTCAATGCTGTGAAGTCACTAACAATCACTGAGCTAGTTCCATGACAGCTCAATGCTGTGAAGTCACTAACAAGAATCAATGAGCTAGTTCCATGTCAGGACAATGCTGTGAAGTCACTAGCAACAATCACTGAGCTAGTTCCATTGCAGCACAATGTTGTGAAGTCACTAAGAACAATCACTCTGATGGCATATCTGGGGACTGGGGAAATTAGCTCCCTGCTCTCTCAATTTTGATTTTTTGGGGGGATCCTGATCATTATGCACTGGTCCACACCAAGGGGGAATAAAGCATGTTTGGACTGGTAAGTATGACAAATCTTTTTTTTCTTTGAGTGACGACTTGACAACTATGTTTGAGGACAAGAACATAACAGCCATTTGAAAAGATCCATTACAAGAATGAAACTCTACCATTTTGACTGAGGGTCCATGCTTTCATGAAAGCTTATGCAAAAATGCAAGGAACTATAAGTCAGTTTTAAAATATCTTTATCTCAAAGTCAATCACAGCCCATTTTATATAAGCAAAACGCCTATCACTAACCTGAAAGACACTGAATCGGAGAAACAGAGGATGTGATTGGGAGTGTCAATTTGCTTGCTAAAACTGGGCAGTATTCAGACAGACTCCAGTATTTCATGATACTAGTCAGGACAACACGGCCAACACTGGTCATGAACAGTCAAAGCTACACAGCAGTTCAAAAGGCAGCAATGAGAAGTGACAGACCATGCGTAATCCCATTTCTCAATGCTCAAACCACCATAACAATATCAGGGGGAAAACAATTAGGGTTAACTGGGGATGTCAATTCTTTTTTTTTCTTCCCACTCCTGCCGCTCACCCTCCACCACTCCTAGGCCAGCAATCAACAGAGTGTGCGTGTGTTAACAGTGCGCTACCACCCGACCACCCACCACAGGGGAGCAATCAACAGAGTGTGTGTGTGTGTAAACAGTGTGTTACCACCTGACCACCACCCACCACAGGGAGCGATCAACAGTGTGTGTGTAAACAGTGTGCTACCACCCGACCACCCACCACAGGGGAGCAAACAACAGAGTGTGTGTAAACAGTGCGTTACCACCCCGACACCCCACCAGGGGAGCAATCAACAGTGTGCGTGTGTTAACAGTGCGCTACCACCCGACCACCCACCACAGGAGCAATCAACAGAGTGTGTGTGTGTGTGTGTAAACAGTGCGTTACCACCTGACCACCCACCACAGGGAAGCAATCAACAGAGTGTGTGTGTGTGTAAACAGTGCGTTACCACCAGACCACCCACCACAGGGGAGCAATCAACAGAGTGTGTGTAAACAGTGTGTTACCACCTGACCACCCACCACAGGGGAACGATCAACAGTGTGTGTGTGTAAACAGTGCACTACCACCCGACCACCCACCACAGCGGAACAATCGACAGAATGTGTGTAAACAGTGCCTACCACCCGACCACCCACCACAGGGGAGCAATCAACAGAGTGTGTGTAAACAGTGCGTTACCACCTACCACTGGGGAGCAAACAACAGTGTGTGTGTGTGTGTAAACAGTGAGCTACCACCCGACCACCCATCACAGGGGAGCAATCAACAGAGTGTGTAAACAGTGTGTTACCACCACCACTGGGGAGCAAACAACAGTGTGTGTGTGTGTGAGTGTGTAAACAGTGAGCTACCACCCGACCACCCATCACATGGGAGCAATCAACAGAGTGTGTGTGTGTAAACAGTGCGCAAAACACCCGACCACCCATCATTGGGGTCCTAGCCATGATTTATTTTGCTCAACCAATTCTCCACCATTTTCACACATCCAATTTCACTTACCCTTACCAGCCATGACTTCAGTTTGTTCAACCAACTCTCCACCATTTTCACTTACCCATTTTCACTTCTCCCTACCCAGCACAGGGACATGATTTTCAGTACTCACCTTTCCCCCTCACTGCTGACTGTACCCACTGAATGGCTCCACTCTCAACTTGCCAAACTGCGCACCAGTCGTCACTGCCTGGTGTCGCCATGTCTTCCTCGTCAAATGATTTGGCATCATGGAGCCTGCACAGAAAACACCAGAAGCCCTGATCAAAGAGGAGCTGGATGGGAGAGGATGTGGGCAAGGGGGGTGGGGGTGGGAAAGTGTGCACTCTCAGCGGTTCAAAACTTTTTCTGTTGTTAATCAATTTCACTTCTTTTCAGAGGCAAGAAGCCCAATCAGGCGATTGTTTTCATCCTTGCGAAAAAGCAATGTTTTCATTTTCCGTTTTCATCCTGCATCCAAAGAAAAAGCAATGTTCTTCACCAGAACACACAGATTTTCTGGATGTTTTCATCCTCGCATCCAAAGAAAAAGCAATGTTCTTCACAAGAACACAAGATTTTCTGGAGAAATACAATGAATTCCTTGACAGCTCGATAGAAAAACATGTTTCTATTGTCTGAATACTGATTTTTTTTCCATTCAATGCTTGTACACTCAAACTTCCTCATTCCAATTCCCAAATCTACCTGAATGAATGTGTGAAATGTCGCTGTATGTATGATAGATTGTGAGATAGCTAGATTGAGTGATAGAAATATAATGACCAACACTTTGGCTGAAAATGTGCCACACTGATGGATCAATCTTCTCCATGGTGTTGAAATGAACTATTCTCAGAGTTAACTCCCCTGCAAACTCAGCTGTGTCTGGCTCAGAAGACTGCTCTACTGAGTGCCATCATTGTTGTGGAAAAGGATTACCCTCATCTTGAAAAAGCAAATCCAAAGAGCCAAAAGAAGTTCTCATGATGTGACAGTGCAACACTATCGAATCACCAAGCTAGGAAAATCGCAGTTTCAAACGGTCATAAAGATAAAGAATCACATTTTTCCAGATGGGGGGATTGAAGCAAGTTGAAATTGCAAAGTGAATCCTTTTGAGAGAGAGAGTGTGTGTGTGTGTGTGTGTGTGTGTGTGTGCGTGTGTGTGTGCATGCGTGCGCACATTATTTGCTTGCATCACTTCATCCCCCCTCTTCCCCTTCTCGCTGGATATGAGTTACAAAGCTCTCACTTAAAAGGTGGATTTACATGTTCCTGCCTTGGATGTCTGGTTAAGTACAGTATATTCAACAAGCTTCTGTTACAACCCGATTTGTAGTTGTAACAAGGAGGTACCATTGTATCATTTCAGATTATTACCATTTTTCTGTTGCAACGCAACCCACACACACAACCTGGGGGGGGGGGTGGGGGGTCACCACCAGTTGATTTTTTAAAGTAATTAGACTTTTTTCAAGTTAAACTTTCTATTTTTATTTCTCAGTGTATACCTGTCTATACATGATAAAGTTATTAGACTTTTTTCAAGTTAAACTTTCTATTTTACTTCTCAATGTATACCTGTCTATGCATGATAAAGTAATTAGACTTTTTTTTCAAGTTAAAACTTTCTATGTATACTGTCTATGCATGATAAAGTAATTAGACTTTTTTTCCATGTTAAACTTTCTATTTATTCTCAGTGTATACCTGTCTATGCATGATAAAGTAATCAGACTTTTTTCAAGTTAAATTTTCTATTTTACTTCACAATATATACCTGTCTATGCATGATAAGATGGTTAGAACCATTGATAAATCTGTCATTTTATAAAGACAGAAAAAAGTGTGTGCACATGTTCCTTTCAGTATGCACGATTCATACAGCATTATCTATGGAAAATTGCTGACTTTCCCTGACCAATACATTTTCATCATTGAAAATGGCACAGGCACCAGAAACCACAAATCATTTCTGCCCAGGCATTTCCCAAAACATAAACTCCAAACACACATGTTTTCCACACCTCATTTCTGTTGGTTTTTTTTTTTTTTTTTTTTTTTTTTTAACCGTTTTAGTTGTCAAATGAAAGAAAAATAAATCTTGCAGATTTCTGCGTGCTATTTTAAGCATCTGGTTGCTGTTGTTCAACATACCAGTAGAACGATTCTCTTACTACCAGTTAAGATCTCATTTCCCCCTACTTTCCTGTGAAGAGGAAACAGCTCCTGCCTTTTCCCCCTACTTTCCTGTGAAAGGGAAACAGCTCCTGCCTTTTCCCCTACTTTCCTGTGAAGGGGAAACAGCTCCTGCTTTTCCCCCTACTTTCCTGTGAAGGGGAAACAGCTCCTGCCTTTTCCCCCTACTTTCCTGTGAAGGGGAAACAGCTCCTGCCTTTTCCCCCTACTTTCCTGTGAAGGGGAAACAGCTCCTGCCTTTTCCCCCTACTTTCCTGTGAAGGGGAAACAGCTCCTGCCTTTTCCCCCTACTTTCCTGTAAAGGGGAAACAGCTCCTGCCTTTTTCCCCCTACTTTCCTGTAAAGGGGAAACAGCTCCTGCCTTTTCCCCCTACTACCTTGTAAAGGGGAAACAGCTCCTGGCTGTTCCAGCATGTTCTGACCTGTTTGGGGCCTGCATACAACAAGGTCTGTTACTCAGCCCAAACACTATTTCAGGAGTTCACATGAAATTCAAACTATGTAACTACACTGAGTAAAAAGTACTGTAGCAGATGATAAAAATGAACGCTTCAGATAATGAAACAGAATCTGACCTGTTTGGGGCCTGCATACATGGTCCGTTACTCAACCCACATTCAAGTTTAGGAGTTCACATGAAATTTAAACTATGTAACTACAACGATTAAACAGTGCAGTAGTAGATGATAAAAATGAACATTTTAGATAAGGAAACAGGAATTGCCCATTAAGTTTAGTGTCAGTCTACCTGGCTGGTCTTAACGACCAACAGCTCTCTAGCATGATCCTTACCATCAGAAGATTCGCCACTGCCATCTGACAGTCTGTGGTTGTCCATGTCATCATTGATGAATAACTCTGAAAAGAAAAAAAAATTATTCAAATTATTGGTTTGCTTTCTTTCCACTGTCCTATGCATAAAACTGTTTTCAAACCAGATAAAAGATTATCATGTGGTCTTTGTGGTTATGTGGTCTTTCCTTGTCAGAGTGTATTGTGTGGATGTGAGAATGCACTATGCATTTTTTAAATGTTGCACTACTTACTTTGACCCATTTGAATTGTGACTCTATGGGTCAACCTTTATGTGAACATTTAGGCCAAGTCTACACACAAACCTAGCTCACTGAGTGATGTACACCATTTGCCTACTTTGAGTACTGCTGGACTACATAAAGACATTACACCAGAATACCAATGAATTAAGTGTCTGATTAAACTGCAAAAACATAGTCAATCATGCAATTTAGTGTGTGGTGTGCTGTGGTGTGGTACACTGTGGTTGGTTGGTTGGTTGGGTTGGTGTGTGTGTGTGTGTGTGTGTGTGTGTGTGTGTGCGTGTGTGTATGTGTGTGTGTGTGTATGCGAGTGAGTGTGTGTGTGTGCGTGTGAGAAAGAGAGAGAGAGAGAGGGGAGAGAGAGGGGGAGTGTGTGTTTTACTAAAACTGTGCAAAAAAAAAAAAAAAAAACAGGGATAAAAAATAAAAAATAAATGCATACCTACTGGACAAAAAGCCTGTTTTCTAGTCAGACATGCTCTGCTGAAAAACAGAGGGTCTCGGGACATCTTGCTGATGAACATTCCTCACATTCTGTCTCCTGCAGCGAAGGTGATCGTCACTGACTTGGCATTCAGGTAAGGCAGGTTACTTGGAGTCCAACAGCAATGCCACCACGGACACCGCTCCACACAGGTGACCACTTGCAATGCCACCATGGACACCGCTCCACACAGGTGACCACTTGCAATGCCACCACGGACACCGCTCCACACAGGTGACCACTTGCAATGCCACCACGGACACCGCTCCACACAGGTGACCACTTGCAAGCTGCCACAGACAGACATTTGATGCATGTGTATGGACTTGACATAACGGGTCTGGCAACTCTGAACAAGATGAACTAGGCCAGGCAGAGGGACACGCAGGGACAATCTTTGATACAGTGATGTAATTGGCTTGGAAGACAAAGATGGGATTCAGACATTTTGCTTGTCAAATTATGCTTTACTATAACATACTTATGACTTGCTAGAGAAAATACCTTCCCAGGATATACAGATCTGCAACAGGATCAAAACTTGTGGGTAACAAATGTACAGCTTTCCCTGAATATTTCTTCTGAAAGATGAAATGAGAAAAGTAACCAGATTTCAAAATCACAAATGAGAGAAAATCTTCTGAAAGATAAAATGAGAAAAAGGAAATAACACCAGATTTCAAGGCCACAAATGAGAAAAAAATTAAGCAAAAACAAAACAAAAAAAAGCCCACTCTGAAGTTAATATTGCAGAAGAAAGTGAGAACAAGCGTAGGTATTAAGGTGTACAATATATGTATGCTTGTACTTTAAAGCACACTTATGTTCGAGACATATACATGTGTGCACACTCTAGCATATGCATGAACATGAGGGTGTATGCTCATTTCAGTGGTGTGTTTTATACATGTGTGTGTGCGTGTGTGTGTGTGTGTGAATGTTTGCACTAAAACAAAGCATCATTTCTGTATGTATCAAGCAGATAAATAAAAGGATGGACTGTATGCACTAAAACAAAGCATTTCTGTATGTTGCACTAAAACAAAGCATCATTTCTGTATGTATCAAGCAGATAAATGAAAGGATGGACTGTATGCACTAAAACAAAAGCATCATTTCTGTATGTATCAAGCAGATAAATGAAAGGATGGACTGTATGCACTAAAACAATGCATCATTTCTGTATGTATCAAGCAGATAAACGAAAGGATGGAATGGCGGACTTTAACACAGGAGCCAGAAAATGCAGCCAGTGGGATAGGATTTAGATCATGAATTTCACATCTTGTTTACTCCTTGCTGTTGTTTTTAAATCAGAGTTTGTAAAATATTGTCTAAACCATATATCTGTATCCTAACTCCCCAAAATTGTATAAATTTTTTGGCTTTTTAAAAAAGTGTGAAAAGAAATCATTATTTCTTAAACAAGCTGCTTTTTCCCTATGTAATGACATTCCTAATGCATCTGTTAGTCGGTGCAGATTTCGTCAGATGTATTCACTATCATCACTATCTATTGCTGTCACCATTAATACAACTATTTGTAATATTTTTGCTAAACTTTTGCACAATTACTTCATCAGTAAAAAGATGTCTTCCCACAGTGAGTATGTGTGAGAAAGAGTCATAGTTTAGCGTGTTTTATTCACTTGTTGTTTGTGATGTGTGTTGCTTTGAAATATTTTCATAGTACTATGGACAGGCAGACTCGGATTCAGTCTCACCATGAGAACCCATAAGGATCTATAGACAACATGGTATTAACATGAAGACAGATCATGTTTTTTTTGCATGGCCCATGATTTAGTATAAACTTGCACACAATCCCAATCACGGTCTTCGAAAATGTATGCAGTCATGAATATGTTTTGGATTTGCAGACCATCACAACAGGGTAGTTAACAAGTTGAAATGGAGTCTGAGTAGAAGGGAGTCTTACTTGGGCAGATGGAAGGGGGGTGGGGCAGGAGGTCACTACTGTACTGTACAGACAAAGAGAAAATGGCGTCTCAACTGACGGTACATTTGAAAACATAAAATGTACAGATGGTCACAAAGGACCCGTTTTCAGAAAAGCAAGTCATTAAAGATAGGAAGTTTTAACTGGGAGATAAATGTAGTGTTGACAACAACAACAAAAATTAATTCTTTTAAAAAAAAAGTCATCAGAGGGAGGAAGTTTTAATTGGTAGATAAATGTAGTGTAGACAATGAATAAAATTAATCTTAAAACAAAAGTCATCAAAGGGAGGAAGTTTTAATTGGGAGATGAATGTAGTGTAGACAATGAATAAAATTAATTCTTAAAAAAAAAGTCATCAAAGGGAGGAAGTTTTAATTGGGAGATAAATGTAGTGTAGACAATGAATAAAATTAATTCTTTAAAAAAAGTCATCAAAGAGAGAAAGTTTTAACTGGTAGAGAATGCTGAGTAGACAATAAGAAAACTGGTACAGAAAAACCAGTCAACAAAGACCAAAACTTTTAACTGGGAGGTAACTGTCGTGTAGACGATACGAAAAACTGGTACAGAAAAAAACAAGTCATCAAAGACAAGAACTTTTCTTGGGATTTAACTGTCGTGTGGACAATAAGAACACTGGTCAGGAAAAAAACAAGTCATCAAAGGGAGGCAGTTTTTTAATTGGGAGGTAATGTTATACAGACAATGAAAAAATCACTACTTTCAATAAAACGTCATCACAGGGAAGAAGTTCAAACTGGGAATTACATGCAGCATGGACAATGATGAGAACGTTTGTTCAGAAAGATGTCATCAAAGGAAGGAAGTTTTAATGCAGAAGATGAGAAAAATCGGTCCAGACAAACAAGTTATCAAAGGGGAAGGGGGGGGTGGGGTGGGGGTGGGGGGTTTACTGGGAGGTAAAATTAGTGTAGACATTGTGAAAATCGTTCCAGGACCAGAAAGTCATGTCAATTCAATGATAAATTTTAAGAAAGTCATGTCAAATGGACAACAAATTTCAAGGCTTTTTTTTTTGGGGGGGGGGGGGGGGTTGTTAATCGTATCATGGGATGGACCTAGAGTCAGCAATAAAGTTGTCCATACTTGCTGGACACCAGTATACACATAATTCCAAACTACTAACATGTTTTATGCAAGCCACTGGTCCACACAATCCAAAATAACCAACACATGTTTATGTCGGGCCATCGGCCTCTTCAACTGACACCTATCCCAAGACTTCAGATATGTTCTTCTCTAAACCAGAAAAAGAAATTCTGTGTGTCTGCTAATGCTGCTATATATTTTGTGTGTGTGTGTGTGTGTGTGTGTGTGTGTGTGTGTGTGTGTGTGTGTGTGTGTGCGCGCGCGCGCATGTGTGTGTGTGTGCGCGCGCGTGTGCATGTGTGTGCATGTGTGATGTTTCTGGGCTCAGCTCACCTATGCTTATCTCTTAATCCAGCATTCCAACCATTGGTATCCTGCCACGTTTCTAAAAAATTCCAGAGGGTCTCTGACAATCTGGCAATGAACAGCCATTTTCTCTCTCAAATTACAGCAATTCTGTTACAAAAAAAAAAAAAAAAGGCTGTGATGCAGGTCTGACAATAAGTTTTGTTAAAATGCCATATGATGCAAAACTTACTTTCACTGTGCTGAAACAAAAAAAAAAAAAGAAAGGGGGATGTTTAATTACAAGACCAACCTTAACTTTTGTCACTGTCCCTAAACCTACTTCTGAGGGGGAAGAACAAAGAACTAATCAACAAGCACACCAAAATAACGCACACCGAGAATTCTGGTCCAGGACTGAGTGGATAACGGAAGTCTTCCTGTACACCAGATCACTTCAGAGGAAAGTAGCATTAGGATCAACCTGACAACAAGTGTCGACAGCCCACATAGGTTGAAGAGTTATGGCAACCCTTTTCTAGGGGAAAAAAAAGTCTGATCCACCTACACTATTTACATTACCCGAAAAGAATGACTTTTAGCTTAATTCTATGCACTCAAATCCTTCATACTTAAAAGTTCAACACATTATATAATACCTTGGAACATTAATCACTTTTCCAGATCGCAGTTGTAGCTTGTCTTTTTAAACGTCTGATGAAATGCTAATAACCTATATATTATTGTTTTGTGTTGTATTATGCAGTATTGCACAACAGATCTATGAAATGAGGGCTGCTGATGAGGAGAGTATGTTGCCATTGTACAGTGCCACTTCCTTTTTTCCTGTTCAAATGATTTTTGTTTACCTATCCAACTGAACTTTTCCTTCAGCATGTTGCCATGGACACTTTGCTGTTGCAGGTTCGTCATTGTGTTGTATACATTCACACAGGACATTGGTGCATGCGTGCGTGCGTGCATGCACCTTGTTTATGCAAGAGTATGCATGAATTTGTGCACCTGAGAAAAAAAGTTGATGTATCCCACACGAAGAAATACTCACATTGGTTGCTTCATATCTTGTGTAGCTACCTCAGCCATGCTGTCCATACAGCACTGGCATCTAAAAAACACAATGAATCAAAAGATGATACACATGTATGCCCACCCATTTTCTCTGAAATGTGCCAAGAACAGAACTTAAAAGAAAAGAAAAAAAAAAAAGAACAAAAAGAAAAAGACATGTTCCTACTGAAAGTTTTTAGATGTATTTTCCAACCAAAACATGTGCCTCAATTAGGAAAAGAAGGGAGCAAAATGTACCTTCAGTACGGCCTACACAACACCCAGATTCCTAAAATGTCTTCCTTTGGCTGACATGTTCTTTACATTAAATGAATTTGTTTATCAGTTTCAGCCATTTTTCTTCATTTTAAACCACTTTCAGAGGGTAGATTCCCTTTTTTTTTTTTTTTAAATTCTCAACTGTCCAACTGTCCCAGAGTAAACAAATGGTGGTGGGCAGTTGAACCTGCCCCCCTTTGACATAGGGAAGCCTGTCGAACACAGCAAGGCAAACCTCTAAACCAGACTCCAAAGCCAGTCAAACACAGCAAGGCAAATCTCTAAACCAGACTCCAAAGCCAGTCAAAACACAGCAAGGCCAATCAGTCAAACACAAACCAGACTCCAAAGCCAGTCAAACACAGCAAGGCAAATCTCTAAACCAGACTCCAAAGCCAGTCAAACACAGCAAGGCAAATCCTCTCAAAACCAGGCAAATCTCTAAACCAGACTCCCAAGCCAGAATACCTGCCTCAATGAGGGTTTCAGTTCCTCCACTATAGTAAATGTGGAGTTATCTCCCCTAGACCAACAAAAATGTTTTAGCCCCTGCACTCCCTCACGTAATTTGAATGTGCGTGAACCAACACATGATAGTAGCTGGAAATTTCAACATGACTCTCTCTCTCTCTCTCTTCATGGACCAGGGAAAAACAGGAAATCAATCCCTGTTGTGCCCTCTTCCAGAGAGTGCTAGGGTTCGAGGAACAACCGCAGCCTCTAAATAATCAGCTGTCAGATCTGCAATATTTGTTGAGCAGTTTAAGACTTAAGCCCATTTCAGCAGCCACACTGGTACACCACAGTGCAGCGCTGACAGAAACAGTCTGCATTTCAAGAGTATTTTCTGACTACAGGATAGAAAGTGTTGAATTTACAATGGGTGAGAAAGCTATGGGGCTAGAATGAAAGAGAAAGCTTTGAGATTAGAATGGGTGTAAGTAAACAACTGTAGACAGGCTGTTGGAAGAGAAAAGAGAAAGGTGCATGCCATGTGCAAAAAAGCTATGGGTCAGCCTAGGGTTAGCTGTCCATAATCTTCTCCAAATCTCTTGGCAGACCATCTCCAAAACTCTCGGCAGACCGTCTCCCAAACTCTTGGCAGACTGTCTCCAAAAAACTCTCGGCAAACCATCTCCAAATGGGAGGGATCTGGAACAGACGCCTGCCTACATGCTGCCTTGAGGTCATACAGAAACCTGGACGACCCTGTAACCAAACAGGAAAAGGCATCTATGGCAACATTAAACCTACAGAGCAGACTGCACCAGCTGCTCCAGCTAGGTCAAACATCATCTGGTAAGACCTCCTCTGCCATTATACCCTTTCTCATCATGTTTAACACAGACAGAAAAGACAGCTCCAAAAATGGAAATGTGGAGGCTCACTCATCAACAGCACTACAAAAAGACAAAAAACGCCCAAGTTGAGATCTTCAGCTTCTGGTCTGGTGACAAAGGAAACAGACTGTGGACTGGAGCAGCGCACTTGGTGTGCAGGGTCACCTTACACAATAGGCTGTGGACTGGAGCAGTGCACTTGGTGTGCAGGGCCACTTTAACAGGACAATCACAACAGGCTGGGGATTGGAACAGAGCACTTGGTGTGCAGGCCACCTTTACAGCAGGACAATCACAACAGGCTGTGGATTGGAGCAGTGTACTTGCTGTGTGCAGGCTACCTTAACAGCAGGAAGGGGACAGTCTTAACGGCCTCATTTTCATTCAATACCCATCTTGCGCCAAATATGAGAAGGTAAGCGACTGCTCATTCTTCGTTTTCAATGCCTTGAATGTCATTTCTCTTGATTGAAGAAGACCAAAGAGGTCGACACTCATCATATTTTGTCTTGTAATTTGTTTGTCCCTGTTGTACTGCAGACTTTCTAACAATTCTTTTTGAAATTTGGTTCAGTTTCTGCCTGCAGTCATCTCACCTTGAAACCCACTCATCTCTGGGTAGGAGCCAGTCAGGGCAGTAGGATTGAGCCAGTCAGGGCAGTAGGATTGAGCCAGTCAGGGCAGTAGGATTGAGCCAGTCAGGGCAGAAGGATTGAGCCAGTCAGGGCAGTAGGATTGAGCCAGTCAGGGCAGTAGGATTGAGCCAGTCAGGGCAGTAGGATTGAGCCAGTGGATTGAGCCAGTCAGGGGCAGTAGGATTGAGCCAGTCAGGGCAGTAGAATGAGCCAGTCAGGGCAGTAGGATTGAGCCAGTGGATTGAGCCAGTCAGGGCAGTAGGATTGAGCCAGTCAGGGCAGTAGGATTGAGCCAGTCAGGGCAGAAGAATCCTACATGTATATAAATGGCCTTGATGGGAACTGAACCCATTGATCCCCCACTATGGTTTCCGCAGGGCAAACCACTTCACCACTGCTGATAGTAGGGTACACAGTTATTATACACATTGATCAGGTCATTCTATGGTTTCTCTCAATCTAAATGCAAGTTTGGTAAAACTGTGGAATGAAAAGCAGTGATCTGTTCAGAAATTGATACGTGGCTGACAAAATAAACTTACAGATGAATCCTTTTGGTTTGTTGTCTCTAGGGATTTTAACAAAGTTTCTGGTGCGTTTCTAGAAGATATCATTTAAAGAGATGTGTGAAAGTAAGTTTGTTTGTTTTTAAATGACTGTTGAGTTGATTTTAACGTGGTGACAGCCCTGATGTGCCCTTTGCAGTAGGCTGGGCTATAAGCAACATTATCTTACCTTATGTAGGAAAACAGATAATTAGACTTTCTTTTTGTGCTGATGAGAGTTCCCCATGTTTGACTACCAGTTTCCCCATGTTTGACTGCTTCATTCCGAAATCTCACAACAAATGGTAACAGTTGAATTTGTACATGTGCTTGTAAATTCAATCACTTGTGATGGTTGGATACCTCAATAAAACAATATATACACAGCAGAATATAAAAACTATCAGTTACACTGAAGTATGTCCAACACATTAATAATTATACAGAAAGGAGCAAAAGATACTATGTACACATCAGACAATAGTCAACCTATTTCAGCAATTTTGTTTGAAGTCTGGAAAAAAATCAATTCATGCATTTCCTGCAGGAATGTACAGTCGAAGCCGCTTATGATGCTTATAATGATGTCAGATGTAACAAATGTCAGATATAACAAAGCAAAAAGGTTGGTCTTGGTAAATATCCTCCTTTAAATGACTAAAAATACATTGGATGTAACGAGGCTGGATGTAATCAAATGCCACTTATACTGGTTTTGGGGGTCCCCAGTGGACGATCACGCCAGTAATAATGAAGCAGCCACCTATAGTAAATCATATGTTCGGGCCCCGTGAAGAATTCAAGCTGATATAATGAAGTGGTTACATTTGTGTCTGGGAACCATTTCTCAGAAATGGCTGGTTATTTCAGTGCAATGTGTATAGCTTCATATGGTCACTTGCTATTCTAGGAATATGGAGGAGTGCCCACATAGCACATGAAATGTAGAGCTTTCTATGCATTTGCTCTAAACAGAACTCGCATGGTTATACGTGCGTTTGACTAGCTGCATATTCTTACACCACTTGACATAGGTAGATTGGAAGTACACAATATCTTTTATTGTTTGTTGTATGGTAAACGTCATGTCTGTAATTCGTAAGCAATGAAATCATATTCTTACATCCTGTAATCCAAATGCCTGTGATAATAAGCACAGCAGTCCACTCACGTGGGCTCAAGTTCAGCACTGTACACGGAGATGCTAGATGGTCAAGAGTGGGGTGAAGGGGAAGGAGGCTTCTTCAGGCTTTGATCCAATAGGCCACTTCATGGCATCTGCATGTTTCAATGGTCCGTCACGAAAACAAAAAATTGAAATGATTCAAGAAGTTGAAAGAAATCCAGTAAAACAGAGGAAGATAATAGCAGAAGAATATGAATTGCACCGTCAACACTGGCAACCATCCTGGCTTCCAGAGAAAGTGTAGAAGTCATTATTCTGGAGGTGCGGACACCACAGCACGCTAGAACTCATTTTTAGGTACCTAGTGAAGAGAACTAAATGAGAAGTTTGACAGAAGTGCTGCAAGTACATGTACTTGGGTCCCTTTGTGTAATCATGTGGACTGACTGCTGGGTTACGAGGATGAAAAACAATATTATCCTTTTGAGATCTTTCTCATCACTTTCCATGGTCATTTTTTTTTGACGTCCACTGAAGCAACAATCACCCTTATCTGTTCTGTCAAAAAATGTGACATTTGAAGGCTTTTTTTTTCCATCCAGTGTGGCAACAGTCATCCTTTTTTGTTGTTTCACAAAATGTGAGAATTTGAGAGATTTTCTTTTTTTTTTTTTTTTTTCGTCCAGTGTGGCAACAATCATCTTTTCTGTTGTTTCACAGAATGTGGAGATTCACATATCAAATATTATAACTGCCTTCTGTAAACTGTACATATGAGTGATCTAATGTGCACTGCTAATTCTAAACTCTTGACTGTATACACTGAGACATAACACATCTATGACTTTAGCTGCAATGATGGAGAACGGTAAAAAAAAACCTACTATTTTCTTTTCAAGACTTTGATACACTAATTATATTTAGTTCTTGTGATTCCTTGTCAAGCTGACAAACTGCTCTCCAGTACAGCACAGTGCATGTATTTTAATATCACTTTGAGTTTATTTCCATACCAGTGCATACTCTGATGACCTAACAGTCTGCAACGTAAACGAACAGTACAGACATCCTTCCCCTGATCACAAAGGGCCAGAGGAACCAAAGGCAGCTCCCTCTTCAAAATTTGGAGCATTCAGTTAAAATTCTTTGGAAGGATGGAAATGCGGAACAAAGTTTCGGACAAAAAAAAAAAATACTTGTATGTCAAAGCGCTGGTGGAGTCTTTGCCATATGAAGCCAGATCAAAACTGATCTCAGGTGAGGAAAGTCTATGGTGGGTCATTAGGACACTTGGACGAATCACACACAACTCCAAGGCCTATACACTTTGCAGTGTTCATATGGACAAAAATACAAACTCCAAACGGTAGAATGCACCAGGGTGATCTTCAATTTTTTTGTGGAACTTTGGGTCAAAAACAATAAACAGGATTTGGGGGTTCAGAAAAGAGGTTCAAACAATAGTTTCAAAGAAAAGTTTCAGCCAACGACTGGAGAGACGGTTCCCCATAATCAGCATACAGACCTGCATGGGATCCAGTGTTCTGAGGTAAGGCCTGGTGGAACCATTGACTACACACCAATAATCCAGTTCAGAGCAGATCAGTGCCCTGTAAAGATGAAGAGTTTTCTATCAGTACCCCAATCCATATGTGCCACAACTCTCAGTGTTCTGTGTTTTCCAATAAGTAGTTTTCAAGTGCTGGATGTGACTTCTGAAGTTCAGCTTTTTGATTAAAGATGACTTCCAGAAAATGTGTCCTTATTTGTCATGGGTGATTTATCCGGATTTCAGGGTCAGCGGTTACTGTCAAAAGTTGTGGAAGTGCATATACTGAGTCTTGATGCTTAAAAAAAAAAAACCTCTTGGCCTACCGTCAAGATTATATTCACAAAAATTTGGTGTCAAAATTGTACACTAGCGCAGATGGTTCCCATCGCTTAGAAAGCAAAGTCACTCAGAAACCTGATTAACAGAACAGGACTGAGAATCCTGGTTTACTTAACGGATTCTGAAAAGACCAGGAGAAAGAATGCTCCCTTGGGCAACACCAAACTCCTGCTCATGGGTGTCAAAAAACATAGTGCCAGTCTGGACTTGGAACTGCCAATCAGCCAGTTTTTGATAAAAACAGGCAGATGACCTTGAATACCTAGATTACGAAGATCCATAAGAATTCCATATTTCCACGTAGTGTTGTAATTATCTACATCACAAAGGATAGCAAAAACATGTTTATTAGTGGAGATTCTGCAGACAGTGGTTTAGGACAGACAAAATAGTCAATAGTAGAATGGTACTTCCAGAAACCTTTCTGATCTCAGACTAAATGGCCATCAGTTTCCAGCTTCCACATCCGATAAAACTGACCATCTTTTCCATTAGTTTGCAGGGGCAGTTGGTCACAGCTATTGAACGATAATTCAAAGGGTTTGTCAGGTCTTTTCCAGGCTTAGGAATAGGAAATGAGGGCTTTCCACCAGGAGGATGGGAAGTACCCTGAGGTCCAGACATGATGGTAGACGTTCAGAAGTGTTTGGTGACAGCTTTGTGGAAGATGTTTTAGAAACTGGTGGTGGATATCATTAAGGCAAAGAAAAGAATCAGTGCAGGTTTGCAGAACCGGTTTCATTTCATCATTTGAAAATGGCAGACTGGAGACTTCAGTGTTGTCTGAAAAGTTACATGGAGATTTTTCTTTTACTGGTTTTAGTTGTTTGTTTTTCAAGAAAGCTTCACATTTACTTGTGGAGGACAAGTTCTGTTTAATGGTGGAAGCCAAAAGATTGGTAACACTTTGTCAGTAATCAGGGCATTTGCACATTTCAGGTGATGAATTGACAAGGTTTCCCCTTTCGTTTTTTTTTTTTTTTTTCCAGGCTTTTTTCTTGCATGTTTGGACATCAGCTTGGAGAAGAAGTCTAAGACTGATAGTATAGTATAATATAGTATCAAGAGCGATTGAGGCTCTACTTTTAAAGAGCCTATTCGTCTATCTACTTCTAACTTTGATTTTTTAGCATTGCGTGCAAGCTCAGTTTTTCAGAAGTTATTCTGGCAAGTAGGGTTATACAATGATGGTAGATTCTTCCAATGTTCATCGAGTCTTCTCTTGAAAGTATCCACTGATGGTGCAGAAACCACTGACTCTGGGAGATTGTTCCAAGAATTATTGATCCTGTTCAAGAAAAATTTGCTCTAACTGCTAATTTACTTCTACTCTTCTTCAGCTTCATTGAATTTCCACATAACTGGCTTTTCGTGTCCTTTTCAAACATAGATCTATGGGTGTCGTACATTCCATTGAGGTACTTATAAGTTTCGATCATATCACCCCAAAGACGGCGGTCCTCAAGACGCGGAAGCTTCAGAATTTTCAGTCTCTCGGGGTATGGTTGGTCTTTGAGATGGCTCAGTGTTTTTCGTTGCACGATGTTGCACATCCTCAATGTCACTACATAAACCTTTGGAACGCGGTTGCCAGACACTGTGACCATATTCCAACAGTGGCCTGACCATGCTCTTGAACAAAAGTACAAAAGTTCTTTCGGACAGATGAACAAAAGATTGGCATATAAGTCCTACTATTCTGTTGGCCCTTGAAGTAGTCTGAGCAACCTGCTCTTTGAACAAAAGTTTGTTATCCACTACGATGCCTAAATCTTTTTTTCCTTCTCAGTTTCTTTTAGTTTCACACTTGTTTTGTTGCCATCTGACTCTTTCCCCATGAAATACACATTTTCATTACTCCGACCAAGCTTCAAAACACATTTGTCTGGGTGAAAACGCAATAACCATTTTTTGGACCATTCTTGTAATCTGTTCAAGTCGTCTTGGAGATCTGTTGGACGGTTCTCAGTATCGCTTCTCACATAAAGTTTTGTATCATCTGCAAACATCTTAGCAGTAGTCTTCAACCCTCTAGGCAAGTCATTTATATAGATCACAAACAGCAGCAGCCCAAGCACAGATCCTTGTGGAATACCACTTGTCACACTGCCTTCTGATGAACTGGCTCCGTTGTTGATGACTTTTTGTCTCCTGTTACTGAGAAAATCTGTGACCCAGTCTAGGACTTTACCTGCAGACAGTAACTACCCTCGTGTCAGGCAGTTTCTGTACTAGCCTCCCTGTGTGGTACTCGGATGAACCTAGGCTTTCTGATCCTTTCTGATCAACAAATCCATGTTGATGCTCTGATCAACTCGTTGCTGATCAGGTGGTCCAAAAATTGCCCCTCTCACCATTTTCTCCATAACCTTGCACACTACACAAGTGAAACTCACTGGGTGGTAATCGCTTACTTAATCTAAAAAGTATGTCTTAACCCAGATGGGTTGGAAAAACAATTCTTTTTAATCTGAGAGGAAAGGCAAATGAATAAACATGAAGTTCTTCTCAAACTTAAAAAGTAGGAGCTAAACTGTGATCAGCATCAAGCTGAGACCAGACTCCAAGTCCAAACCATTCAATGGTCCTTGCTGTCAAAATTTGTTAAAGTCAAAGAGGCTGTCCTTGGCATCTTAAAGGATTACAAAGAAAATCACTTTCTTAATGAAAATGTTTTCAGTGTTCTCCGTGTGCGTGTGTGTGTGTGTGTGTGTGTGTGTGTGTGTGTGTGTGTGTGTGCGTGTGTGTGCGTGTGCGTTTCATTAATCACATCTAAATTCACTGATCATATTTTAATCAATGTATTTTGTAGCTAAGTTAGTTAAACTACAGACAACTTCCTTGTAATAACATTACCCACATAAACTTTTGTTCTGATAGCCAGCACCGATTTTACATTCTGTGTTGCACACATACACCACCACCATAGCTGTGATGATTTAACATTCACCAACATCAGGTCAAGATGAAAAAGGACAGCTGTAACAAATACATTACTTGAACAGTAAAAAACAAAGATGGGGTAGGGGGGAAGCTACTGGTATTGCCCTTCATAGTTTGTTTCATATATATTTACTCATCTTTTAAAGCCTGGATTGTCATCTGGTATATGTTTGGCACAATTCAACACACACATACATTGTAATAATGCTGTGTTATTCCAAAAGAAGAAAAGTTTTAATGATGGAAATTTTACATTGCCCACCAGTCACTAAATCAATTTTGTATACAGTTCAAACTAAGCCACACTTTATTCCATGGTATGAATTTTTTCAACACACTTTTCGTTGTGGTACTCTGTTTCACTATAAAAAATAATGAGGTGTGGGAAACTGGGTAAACCTGAAAGGGTGATAACATTAAATTGCTTGTGTGAAAATTTCCCGGCGAAGTGACAGCCTTTTCAAAAGCCTCAAGTACGCTCTCGAGAACTCGGTTCAAACCAAGCCAAGCCTGAATACGAACTAAAAAAAAAAAAAATGGGGTGGGGTTATAACTTTGTAAACTATTTCCCTACAGTTCGGAGAAATATACTTAGCGCGTGCACATTTACACACATGCATTCTACCTTACCGGGTCAGTCCGGTCTGGCTTGGGGTTTCGTCAGGATTCTTTTCAAGCCCTTCAGTGGCACCAACAATCTATGTTGAGTCAGTCTCAGTGTTGAAGTTCCCGAGACTAGTAGTACTATACAGTAGTAGTGGTACTGTCCATGCCGTCTAAGCTGTTGTTACCGTTACGGCTGTTCTGTCGCAGTGTTAGCGCAAAACTGTCTCCAAAGGACTGGATGCCCTAACACTGGGCTGTCACTAGTGTCACTGTCAGCGCGACGTTGCTCTTTAACTAATTATAAGTTAGAGACCCGTCCTGCATGAGCCCTCATGTTGCACTGCCGGAGTTCGCCTGCTTGTGTCAGTGAACACTTCTCACGCGAGGCGCACTTGCGCTGAGCTCGCCTGTGTGCACATAATCCGTGCGTCACTTTATTTGGAACATGACGTTCTGCTTACTTTCGAGAATCCGAATTTATCTGTACTTGAGGCAATGTCACAATGTCGACAAAATCACAAAGTCTAGTATCAAAAGCCTAGTATTATAGGTGCCAGCACAATCAAGTTGGATGTGGGCCCTCAACACTTTCGTGTGTTAAAAAAAAATAAAATAAAAAAAAAAAAAAAAAATAAAACACGTAGGCTAACAGTAAAACTGAGTGACACAAATACAAATAAGTAACCTTACCCATTTTGCGACTAAAGATAAATTGAAATGACACCGGAAAAAGCGGTAAACCAATTTGGTTCTGCACGTACAGAGAAAGGAAAAGTAGTCGACAACAGTCGTTCGCCGCATCTGAGTCACTGTATCGTCAAATTTGCCGCCGTGTGCAGTTCCAGCTTTCGTTTCGTGCAAAGCGTGACAATTTCCGGTAGCCGAAAGTGACGTAGTTTACACATTTTATTCAAAACTAATTATCTCTAGTCTTAAGACTGACAGCTAGTCATTTAAAATAATCCTCGTTGCCATTGATAGATCCATGATAGTAGATCCATGTTCTGTGTACATTTCAGTGAACTGTGGAAGATCCATCTGATTATGTCGTTTGCGTGCAGTTCAAAGCTTTTTTGTTTTGTTTTGTTTTGTTTTTTACCGCTCATCTGTTTATTTTGCCTTTTTCAAAATGGTATGAGAAGCAGCAAGCAAATACTCCTCTTGTGCCTCAATGTGAAAATACCGCGAATCTGCTTTGAGGCCATGAGGTCACATTCAAATAGAAATGTCACACCGTCGCTAGGACGCGCGCGCCATGTTTTAAGTGTGTTCAGGAAGTGTAATGGCACAGTCTTTCCCATATACATTAAATCAGGCTTGAAGAATGCAGTGCGCAGGAGATGAAGCACAGGGAAGGGCGGATGGAAAGTGAAGAGGGGAAAGATAAACGTTGCTGCCAACTGAAAACAGGAAATAAAGAAAGCCAGAAAATCATGAAGGATTAACGTTTAAAAAAAAAATTAAAAAATTTCATTACATAGAGAAAGCTGAAAAAACTGAACAGTGAAACCCCTGTCTCTCTCTCTCTCTCTCTCTCTCTCTCTCTCTCTCTCTCTCACACACACACACACACACACACACACACAAGACAAGAACACAACTATGTGACATACATATTTATGAAGCACAACACACTCAAACACATACACACAAGTGTATACTATGTAAAGATTCTCTTAAAAAATACTTAAAGATGGTCATTCAAAACTAAAGAAAAAATATGTTAAGAACAACATTTACAAGCCTTAGTTTAACAACACACACAAAACATTACGACAAAAACATACTTGAAAACAACAGCCTCTGAGAAATACACACACACACACAAAGACTAAAAATATGTCAAAGAACAACATTTACAAGCCTCAGTTTAACAACACACACAAAATATGACAAAAACATACTTGAAAACCACAGCCTCTGAGAACACACACACACACACACACACAGAGATTGAATCTCTAATGAAGTTAAAATCAGCTCTGCATATTGAACTAAGCAGCAAGATTCACACACACACACACACACACACACAGATGTGTATATTGTTCAGCATGTATTATGGAAATTACTTTTCAACATCATTGAAGAGAATATAAAAATGGACCTAAGGGTCACTGTTTTCCTCTGATAATAATCCTTTCTTGTGTAAACGGTAAATGAAATTTGTTGGTTTATTTTCTTATTTTAATGGTGGGTAGATAATTATGGTTGATGCAGTGTCTGAATAACTTTCACTCTTTCATCCCTACGAACAAGTCACTGTCCATAAAGGATGAATAATTACTATGCTTAACTTCAGCTGGAGAGAAGAATATACATTGGATGAGGAGAGTGTACAGAGAGAGAGAAGCTGGTGGGAAACAAACTAATGTCTATGGAAGTGACATTTGATGCATGGTCAAGTCTGCATTAATAGGCACATGAAATAATGCATTTGGACATAACAAAGACCAATGTCCAAACAGTGAACATATTATCCTTAGCCCTCCCCTCCTCCCTCTCTCCCCCCTGCAAAACACATTTTTATGTAAGAGAATTAAAAAATCAAACACATGTGAAGATGACATGAATGCATGCCCATGTGTGTGTGTGTGTGTGTGTGTGCGCACATGCATGCGTGTGTGTGTGTGTGTATGCAAATCTTGATGCTTAGTTCAATATGCAGAGCTGATTTTAACTTCATTAAAGATTCAATCTCTGTGTGTATGTGTTTCTCAGAGGCTGTTGTTTTCAAGCTTTAAAAAACAGAGACTTTTTCCATCAATCATAAGTGTGCACTGCACAGCACAGAATAGAAAGACAGCGATGGACACATCGATCATGAGCACATCAAGAGTCCCATGAAGAACCTCACTTCCTTCATCTCAACGACAACCAGGCTAGACAGCAAGTTGACCTTCACCATGCACTGTCATTGAACATTTTCAGCTGTGTTTATTTCATGGGTGAGTGACATCAGCCAGTTTAGGTCAATGTCTCGTCAGAACGTTGAAGCAGTTGAGACTCCTTTGAAGAGTGCAATTTCCCCACATCATCCATGGCCCCTGATGGCCTTGCTGGGCTGCCTTCTGGATTCTCTCGACATCCTCATCTTTCTTCATCTCCTCTATTACCATTGTCTCTCTCCATTTTCTCTTTTTGCCTTAGACTATCATCTCCTCTGTTACCATTGTCTCTGTTTTTCTCTCTTGCCTTAGACTATCTTCTCCTCTTTTGCCATTGTCTCTTTCTGTTTTCTCTTTTGCCTTAGACCATCACTTCACTTCTGTTGATCCTAGTCCCCGCCTGTTGATTTGTGTGCAACCTGTTATTTCCCTGATCTCAAGGGTTTCCTTTCTCATGTCCAGTGCCCTCTGAACTTTCCATTCTCTGCCAGTCTTTGGCTAAGGATAGATAATCCCCCTGTCTTTGGCTAAGGATAGATGATCCCCCTGTCTCTCGAATCATCAAACATGTTAAGTAACCTTGCTTTTCCCGCTTTGTACCCCATGAGAATCGATTTTAGAGGTAGCTTCAGCAACTGTAGAGTGTAAAGTCAGTATGTACCTGTTGATCTAGGCCTCCTTGGTTTTCACTGCACTAGAGCTGCTGTTGTATATCAGTAGCTGTCAGAGGAGGTTCAGAATCAGCATGAAATGTACACGAGGCCCGTTTGCCACAGGAAGCTACATCAGCTGTTCTGTTACCTGATGCTGGCTGTCCCTTGCCCTTTCCTTGGTTTTCAGTCAGCGTCCCATTTGCGCTTCGTTTCATCTTTGAATTTGTCTCGTTTCTCTTTGCACTTATAGGTGGCAAGTAGAGTTTCTGACATTTAGTGTGGAGAGCCTGTACTTGTTTCCTGTCTGAATAATCAGTGTGGGATGTCCCTAGTACTGTGGTTTGAATCCTGGCCTTGGTTTTGCAACCCATTATCTGCTGGTGCTTGTGATATTACACCTTTCTTTTTTTTTCTAATCTTTCAAAGAACATCTGCATTTATCATTTTGACAAATCTAAATATAAGGGGAGGAGGGAAGAGGATTGGGGCGAAATGGTAGCTGCCTCATTGATCATCCCTCGTATTAGGGGATCGGAGCTGAGGACTGGGAAGGATATGAGGTGGAGGGGGGATGGTAGATCGGGCATTGGAAGTCTCCCACTGAAGTTGATGAAACTGCTTCAGGTGAGAGACATTCTTGTCTCATCCAGTCCTTATGGAAAACAAATGAAAGCTTCATGTAGTTTGTTTTACAGCAAAGAAGTAGGTTTCATAGTTCAACTGTCTTGCAGGGGAAGGATGGAGGGTAAGGTGGGGGGTGGGGGGGGGGGGGCTGGTCTGTAGTGGTTGAATGTGAAGAAGATTGCCAATCACCCAGTTCTCATGTCCTGTGGGAAGACTTGTGCGGATGGACGAGTATTGTGGACACATGATGTACAGCAACATAGGTTTATGACCCAAATGGCTGCACAATAGCATTTTCTGTATTTGACAATTGTTGGTAGTGTTGAGGTTTTACATAAGACAGGAGAACGTTGTACTTTGAATGCTGACTCTCTGACAGAGATAGAGTCCATTTTCTTTTTTTTTTTTTTTAAGCAATCCCACAGTTCTGTTTGCCGTGCACATATTGCTGGAGATGAGAGTGTCCCAGCTGAGGTTTCTGTAATGGCTGTGGGGTTCTGGCCATGGAGGTGGTGCGAGTGGCTTCCTTTTCCTGAGAACCGGGAAGCTTGGGATTTGTGTGGATGGAATGTCCTCTCTCCCATTTTGCCTCTCATTCTGCCACATGGTCCAGGTCTTGTTGAAGCTGCATGTGACCTGACAGAGAAAGACAGAGACAGAGACAGAGAGCAACTAACAGATAGATTTACCTGCCCAAAATACAAGCCCTTCCTGAAACATGCATCTCCCTCTTTTATGTTGTTTTTATTTGATTCATACAAGTTCATAACAAGTACATGAGAAAACTAGCCCAGTTGATATGAAAAAGTAATTCTTTCTTTCTTGAGCAAAGACCACAATATATATTTGAATCCACAGACACAATGCTTCACAGAACTGCTTTTCTCTGGGACTGGCCACAGTTACAATGTAAAATTAAACTAGTGACAATGTGCTGTTTCCACACCCAATGGCTGACCAACTGTTTGCTCATAATAAGATGATGAATGACTACAAACCATTCATAAACGCACACCATTCACCACCACACAGCTGGACAGTTGTCTCCTCATAGTCAACATGTTGAGTTAACTCAAACCATTTGTCCATAGTCATTACAGAATATGACATGGCAGCAGAAAATAATTGTCTACATGCCCAGAAGATTCCAAGAAAGTGAAAATTACAAGACATGTAATTCAAACGTCATTTCTTTTATATGATCAGACAAGCACTTTTCTTTTGATCAACTTGTTTTGTTCAGCCACATATTCCAAAAATCATTCTTTATTACTCTTTGGAATCGACTTCTGAAATCATCGCAAAATAATCAAAGAACTATTATTTGATTATCATAGTTCTGTTGTGATCACTTGAAGCGTCAAGAGGAACTAAACATGCATACTGTCAGGATCACAGACTCTATCCCACACAGCTGGTATTTTGAGCATTGTCCATAATTACAGGTAACATGCACATTTTCCACATCATGTACTGCCAATGTACACAAGCAGGACAGATGACCAGTTCCTTACAAGAACTGGAATAATCACCAGGATAAATGACCAAACCCACAGAAGGACTGGAGTAATTCAATGAGATCTACTGCTCCTGCGGAATTTCAGTCAATGTCAGAACTGGCGTCCATGGTAAAAAGAAAAATCCCAGGAGACGGGCAATACACACAGTGTGCTGAGGGCTGGACCTACAGGCCTACACAGACTCATACATGGGGTTGAACAGAAGGAAAATATATCCAAAGAACATCTGGGACAATCTCACACACAAGGCCACAGTGGAAATTGTTACATCACTACGTTGAATTCCTGAGATTCATACATACATTGATAAAACCATTTCTGATTTTGTCACATGTCAGACAAAAAAAGAAAAAACCACAAAAACAAAACAAACAAAAAAATGAATGACAAATCAGCAAGTAAAAGAAGAATGTGTCACAGAACAATTCATTGCTGGAGTCAAATATCTGGAGGGTGAACACAAACTGTTGCCAAAAAATGACAATCCCACTAGCAAGAAGCCAAGGTCACATGTACAGCATATGGAGCCAGCTTAGCTCACATGATGCACATGAGCAAATGAAATTCTTCTGCCTCTTCCACTGATGCCATGAAATATCATCCATCAAGAGATCTGCAAAACCAAAATTGTGACAACTGTGGTTACAACAGCTGCATAGCACACCACAGAACTGTCCAGCCTGTGTATCCACATGCAGAACAGGTAAGCCAAAAAGGACATTGAGACAAGGGTACTGGTTTGGTCAAAAGCAATAAGAACTGTCATTCTGCTTGACCTAGATGAGGCAGAACAAGACCTAATAGTTGGCACAGATAACACATCAGCAGCCCGCATCATTATGACGCTTTCACTGGAGAAGAAGCAGATGAAAAGCTAACAGAAGACTGTCAGTCTACAATGCCAGGCTGTCAGCATGTCTGCACCAGACACTAAGGATCCATGCAGTGAAGAGTTTACTAACATCATAATTAATGGAGTAATGATCTACCACTTAAGCTGAAAGCTGATGTTGACCTGGACAATTTGTCCTTGAGAATCTACTGAAGAATGTGTCCCTGCAGCTTGGACACATGCATTTCCCAAACCTGGTTCAACAATCATGAAGAGGGTGTTCCTCACTCCCTACAATCACAGTGTAAAACAACAGGTACTACCAGTCTTTTTTTCTGAAATCATGTTTTCTATTATCCCTACAATGACTGTAAAACAACAGGTACTACCAGTCTTCTTTCTGAAATCATGTTTCTATTATCCTTACAATGACAATGCAACCAACAGGTACTACCATCTTCTTTCTGAAATCATGTTTCTATTATCCTTACAATGACAATGCAAACCAATAGGTACTACCAGTCTTCTTTCTGAAATCATGTTTCTATTATCCCTAAGATGATAGTGGTAAAACAATAGGTACTACCAGTCTTCTTTCTGAAAACATGTTTCTATTTTCAAAATTTGAACAAATACAATCACAAATAAGGGATACAAAACCATGTACATGATGCAGTACAAAGTTTACAAATTCTACAAAAAAATTATATTCTTAAAGATTTAGAATCTTGCAAAATTCTGATTTTTGGTAGACAACTGACCAACATTAACTGAGAATCTGATGACTTGTCTTGAAGTTTTGAAACTTACATGTGATACTGTTTCTACCTTTGTTTGCAATGATGTTGCAGCCTCCATAGCCGGCTGGGCTATGATCATCATACTTTGACTTAATCATATCAGCAATGAAGAAGTGTGTCCAACCATCGAGCAGGATCATATGAATACCTGCTGACATCAGTTAAAGGAAAGAAAACTACACTGCTACATTTCCAGAGGTGCAACCCTTGGCACACAACCAACAGAACTGGAGGAACCTGAAGGAGTGTTCACCGGTGTTGTGTTCCAGCCATTCCCCATGGAGTTCAGGGACAGGGAAAGATCAAGAAGAGAATAATGAGGGGAAGACAATGAAGAAGACAATAATGAGAGGGAGATGATGAAGAAGAGATAATGAGGGGAAGATGATGAAGAAGACAATATGAGAGGGAGATGATGAAGAGAATAATGAGGGAAAACCATGAAAAAAAGAATAATGAGAGGAAGACCGTGAAGAAGAGAATAATGAGAGGCAGACGATGAAGAAGACAATAATGAGAGGGAGATGATGAAGAAGAGAATAATGAGAGGAAGATGATGAAGAAGAGAACAATGAGAGGGAGATGATGAAGAAGACAACAATGAGAGGGAGATGATGAAGAAGAGAAATGAGAGGAAGATGATGATGAAGAAGAGAATAATTAGAGGGAGACAATGAAGAAGAGAATAATGAGAGGAAGACAATGAAGAAGAGAATAATCAGAGGAAGACGATGAAGAAGAGAATAATAAGAGGAAGACGATGAAGAAGAGAATAATACGAGGAAGACAATGAAGAAGAGAATAATAAGATGACGATGAAGAAGAGAATAATGAGAAGAAGGCGATGAAGAAGAGCATAATGAACAATTTCCATAACAAATTTTTGTCTACTTCAAATTTGAAAAATTATTGATAAAGCTCCACCAAAAGACGTAGACAAACAAACCACAAGACAAAACATAAGGCATTTCAACCTCTTAGGTCTTCTTCAGGCAAGACACACAACATTCAGGATAATGAAAATGAATGAGCAATCACTTATCTTCATCTGATTCGGCACACCATTTTGTCTACTTCTCCACTTTCTGTTAAAGGTAGTAAAAATAAGGAGTAATCAGAATGATATCCTGGTAATGTGTCTGCGTCTGTTCCATAATTACACAGCCATTGGGTAATAAGAAAGAAATCTAAATGACTCCATCGACATGGATTATTTCTCTTCCTAGTGTATCTACATGATTCCAGAACACATTCATGCCAGACCCCTGTTAAATCTAGATTGTCCATCATGTTTTCCACTTACTCTAGTGCAGTAGGATCATTGCTGTTTCTAGAGTAATTGCACACGATGTTTCCCATACTTCTTTTGAGATCCAGTTTTCACTGAAAATTTGGGCTCATCATGGCTGAGTGTGTAAAAGTAGCAATGAAATATTCTCTATTCATTATATTAACCGATACAAAAGCAAAATTAACAGCAAATTGCTGCAAACGTTTTTTTTTAATTGAAATTCAAAATTGACATTTCACAAAAGCCCCCCCCCCCCCCCCCGATGAATGTGTTGTTGGACGCAAGCAACAACAACAAAAACAAAAACAAACAAAATATACATATACCCCCATGCTGCATAAATTTCATTTCCTTATTTTGGTTTGAAATGTATTCCTGTAACAAACACATCAAGCATGATTTTTCTCTCAATTTACTAAATACTTAGTATACATCTCTTTTCTTTCTGTGAGTTGTCCAAATTCTGACAATTCAAGGATGCTTTGGTTACTTGAATACTCATGCTGAAACCCAAAATGAATAAGAATCATGCCAACTTTTGGGCACATCACGATAAAGACATGTAGAATTGAACCCCTGCCCGACCCCCCTTCACCCCGACCCCAATAAAAATGAAAACCTGAGCAAGTCATATTCAAGCTCAAAATTATCAGCTGCTCAACAAAAGAAATCTTATCATAATCTGATTTGAGCACTGTAATCGTCTAATCACAAGAACAGCAATTCCAACCATAAAATGTTGAGAAAACTTGTAAGTGTTTACCTAAAGAAAAAATACATACAGGGGACATATTCATACACACATACAAGTCATGAGGAACAGGAGTTTCTCATGGATTATTCTTGCGAAAAAAAACAACAAAAAAAAAAACAAGAGACTTAAAAAAAAGAGAGCAGAGGAAAATAATGTATATTATGTATTTTAAAAATATATTCATCAGAACACATGCACTTGCATGCATGGACACAAACTTTTCAAAAAAGTGTTTTAGATCCATGGCATTTCTGGATACAGCGTTGTATGTATGGCACTGTCAGTCTGCCATGTCAGTACCAGAAATCACAATCACATCAAGCTGAATTCTTTACCACCCGGGTATACTGATCTGCAGTCATCAGACTTACCCCTGGGATATACAGATCTGCAGCCATCAGACTTACCCCTGAGGTATACTGATCTGCAGTCATCAGACTTATCCCTGGGATATACAGATCTGCAGCCATCAGACTTACCCCTGAGGTATACAGATCTGCAGTCATGAGACTTACCCCTGAGATATACAGATCTGAAAGCATCAGACTTACCCCTGGGATGAACAGATCTGCAGTCATCAGACTTACCCCTGAGGTATACAGATCTGCAGTCATCAGACTTACCCTGGGATGTACAGATCTGCAGTCATCAGACTAAATCCCAACAGAGTTTTAAAGTTGTGATTTTATGACAACCAGTCATGATGACACCAGTCACTTACAGCCCATCAACTGTCACACATGAAAAAACACCTCTTCAGTCTCTATCCTGACAGATTCAATGGCACTGGAGATTTCCAAGACAACGCCACATCACTTCCAAAGAGACAGCTCAACTAGCCATTCAACCACCATGACAATATCTCTCTAACTCATCCCTGAGAACAAGGCTGACTTTGGAAAGATACAGCATCTGGAAGAACACAGAACCTATGAACAAGCTTGCAGATTGGCCGCCTCTTTTATATTCAGTTGCAAACTGAATGGAACATTGCCAGTATGCCTGACCAAAAAGGACTTGAACAGATCAATCAAGAGAAATTATCACAAAACTCCAAACTTAAAAGAATAACCACTTCAGTGATACTGAACTTTTCAACAACCTTAACACAGTGGTTGTCAGCAGGAACTTTAAGGTGAAACCCTGTATGTGTCTGATCAAAACTGAACACCATCAAAGTGACCTGACAGCAGTGCAGTGCCTTCTCAGGTGGGTTGCCTCCTGGCAACCTGATACTGATTGCTCCCTGCTGACTGCCTACCCTGGGGTTGCAACATACAAGTTCAGACACGGCTGTGGATGGTGTGGTTGGAAGGAGTGGCTTGGGAATTATGCCATTAAAGGTAGAGAGATAATGATGATTTGAGCCCAGCCGACAGCAAAGGGCTATTTCACCTCACTGAAGTCAAGTCTCAAAATAGATTAAAAAGAACCACTACCACCACCACCAACACCAACAACAATGACATACATACACATTTCATTGAACAGATTTTGTATTTCAAAAAAAAGAGCCACAATTTTCTTAAAATCTTAGATGCAAATGTTGATCTCTTTCAGTAACTAAAAATCACATCAGGTGGACATCTCTGAACTAAATTTTCATGAAAACTAATGTGAAGCTTTATGTCTGATATCATGCAAGTCCAGAACTCTACATGAGTAGTGGATCACATGGAAAGCACCACAAGCTTCTTCACTTTTTAAAAGATGCTAATGGGTGTAAACGGAGTAGCCCGTATACAAACTGATACTGTTTGTTCTTTGCAGCCACTATGGAGGACCAGAAGGTTTGCTTGTAAGAAAAAAGATCGAAGTACTACAGAGGAATCACATGTTCACAGGCTTCTAGAGTTCCGCTCGCACAGAGAGCTGTCATTTTCCACGTGATGCAGCAGCTGCAAAACCTGATGCATGATGATCTGGTTGTAGGCTTTGTGTGCTATGTGACCTCCTCTTTCAAACTGCAGTCCATGGACAAACAGCCTGGTGGAGGGCTCTGAAACATGAACACCACTTCAACAGTCAGTACAGCCTGGTAGAGGGCTCTGAAACACGCACACCACTTCAACAGTCAGTCAGTACAGCCTGGTAGAGGGCTCTGAAACATGCACACCGCTTCAACAGTCAGTACAGCCTGGTGGAGGGCTCTGAAACACTGCACACCACTTCAACAGTCAGTCAGTACAGCCTGGTAGAGGGCTCTGAAACATGCACACCACTTCAACAGTCAGTACAGCCTGGTGGAGGGCTCTGAAACACACACACCACTTCAACAGTCAGTACAGCCTGGTGGAGGGCTCTGAAACATGCACACCACTTCAACAGTCAGTACAGCCTGCTAGAGGGCTCTGAAACATGCACACCACTTCAACAGTCAGTACAGCCTGCTAGAGGGCTCTGAAACATGCACACCACTTCAACAGTCAGTACAGCCTGGTAGAGGGTTCTGAAACATGAACACCACTTCAACAGTCAGTACAGCTGGTGGAGGGCTCTGAAACACACACACCACTTCAACAGTCAGTACAGCCTGGTAGAGGGCTCTGAAACATGAACACCACTTCAACAGTCAGTACAGCCTGGTAGAGGGCTCTGAAACATGCACACCACTTCAACAGTCAGTCAGTACAGCCTGGTAGAGGGCTCTGAAACATGCACACCGCTTCAACAGTCAGTACAGCCTGGTGGAGGGCTCTGAAACATGCACACCGCTTCAACAGTCAGTACAGCCTGGTAGAGGGCTCTGAAACATGCACACCACTTCAACAGTCAGTACAGCCTGGTGGAGGGCTCTGAAACATGAACACCACTTCAACAGTCAGTACAGCCTGGTGGAGGGCTCTGAAACACACACACCACTTCAGCAGTCAGTACAGCCTGGTAGAGGGCTCTGAAACACACACACCACTTCAACAGTCAGTACAGCCTGGTAGAGGGCTCTGAAACATGCACACCACTTCAACAGTCAGTACAGCCTGGTGGAGGGCTCTGAAACATGCACACCGCTTCAACAGTCAGTACAGCCTGGTGGAGGGCTCTGAAACATGAACACCACTTCAACAGTCAGTACACAGCCTGGTGGAGGGCTCTGAAACATGCACACCACTTCAAGTGTCAGTCTCCTAGTTTAATCCTCTTGTCACCATAGTCTGCAGAGCAAAACTCTTTCTAGTTGTTGGTTTCTTTTCAGGTTTTCCTCCCCTCAATGAATGAAGGGATTGATCAGAGAACTGTGAGCATGCATGGAGAGGTATCAAGATGAACACTAGCTTGTTCAGTGTGTGTCGTTGCATTTCTGACTGTGGGTGTCTGACTGATCATTCTAGTGTGTCGCTGTCACCAGTCAACACTGATGTCAGCAAACATAGATGTCTACATGCTAAGCTTTACAAATTAGTGAAACATGCATGCATATGACAATACTTCATGCAGATGAGAGACAGATAAGAAGCTGAAGCCTCCCTAAAGCGTTCCACAGCTGTTGCACACAACAGCACTCTGGGAATGTATCATGCAATGTCATGAGGAATGCCTTGTGTCTTCATAGAATGTCTCATTGAAACACTACATGTGTTCTGGTCTCTTCACAGATAGGTTACATACACTCTATGCCTCATTTTCCTATGGCAGTTAAAATGTGAATGTGCTCATTAAGGGTCTGCTGTGTATACGCTGCATACATTCTTGTACATGCAAGTCACAGAGTCAACCATGTCACCACGGTGGGGTAATCATTGCAACATAGAAGTGCTATCCCCTTACAATGTTTTGCTCATGTTAACCTCGTTGCAGTGGCACTAGGACACATCACAGCAATCACACTGGAATGATTTTTCTGGGGTGAGATCAGTTTTCTCTCTTTCTTTCTTGGGGGGGTTAAAAAAAAAAAAAATAGAACAAAACAAAAACAAACAAAACAAAACAAAACAAATAAGAAAAAGAAAACAAAAAAGTAAAAAGAAAAAGAAATCTTGAAGTTTTCCAGCAGTGTGTGGTATGGTATGACTAGCAGGTTAAATGACATCTCAGTCAGTGCGAGCAGTGCGTGGCACCATACCTGCTGGAATGTGGCAAGTGGCACATTACTGTCAGAATCACTGTCCTCCCTGTCTCTTCCATTCTGTTCTTTTTCATCCTCCCTAACTTCGGTAACATCTGACACTTCTTGCTCAAAGTGTTCAACTTCCAGAACTGCATTGATGATCTCATGAATTATCAGTGAAATCATCTGCTACTAACAAGGCTGCCATTTTCTCCATGCCACTGGGTGTGAGTGAAATACCTTCTGCAAGCTTTTCTTCCTCACTCTGTGTGTGTGTGTGTGTGTGTGTGTGTGTGTGTGTGTGTGTGTGTGTGTGCTACTGTGCTACTGTGTTAGTGTGTTAGCATGTGTGTGTGTGTGTGTGTGTGTGTGTGTGTGTGTGTGTGTGTGTGCGCGCGCGAGTGCATGCGTGCATGCATGCGTGCGCGCATGTCTGATTTTATCAGTGGCACCATCTGGAACATTTTCCAGGATTTCCCATCATGTTTCAGAGTGGGGAGGTCAGAGTGGGAAGGTCAGAGTGGAATGGAAGGGTACTGCTCACAGGTTCTGCACTCACAATTGGCTGCGACCACACTGAAAACTGTAGGCACTTTTGCCAGAAGAGCCGTCTCTGTGTTTGGAATGACGACAGCGCTCAGTGGGAATTAAGGTTTTAAAAAAACATCATATTCCAGCAAACTGATGATTAACATCACAATAACTATATCAAACATACCATGCAATACATCATAATCTATTAAGTCTCTCTCCTCTCACACACACACACACACACACACACACACACACACACACACACACACACACACACACTCACTCAATCACTCACTCACTCACTCACTCACACCACTCACACCACTCACACTTAAACTGGAGCTCTCACTGATACAGCAACAAATGTGCAGTGCAATCCAAAAGAACATATGTAAGTCCACAGTGTCTATTACTGGGACAAACTACAGTCTTCAGAGGTGAAACCCTAAAGATCAACATTACACAAGTCTGAATCACTGACCATCAGCAAAACAGCAGACATAGTACCTGTGTACCTCCCTTGCTTCATGTCTGCTAACATATTCACAATTCACTTTCACTTTGAAGCATGCTCATAATGCATTAAAAGCACCTTGAATTTAGACTTAGTTCTTCACAGCCTCAGTCACAGTTCACCACAGTGGAACTTTCTCTTATGGCACAGGAACAGACATGAAAGAAACAGAATGAATAAAGAGCTGCCATTTCATTGAATACCACCTCACAGAACACTCCACTATCTCCAAAGAAATTACTCTCATGAGATCTTGCCATTTCCCTGACACTAATGCACAGCTACACTGACACAGGATTATCTAGGTCAACAAGGGTATCAGCAAGACAGTGCAATAAGAATCAGGGGTACCTAGATCAACAGGGTAACTAGCAAGACACCGTAATAAGACACAGGAGTACCTAGATCAAGAGGGTAACTAACAAGACACTATAATAAGAAGCAGGAATACCTGGGTCAACAGGGGTACCAGCAAGACACCACAATAAGAAGCAAGGAATACCTAGATCAACAGGGTAACTAGCAAGACACTATAATAAGAAGTAAGGAATACCTGTATCAACAGGGGTACCATCAAGAGACACTATCATAAGAACTGGGAATACCTAGGTCAACAGGGGTACCAGCAAGACACTGTAATAAGAAGCAAGGAATACCTACATCAACAGGGTAACCAGCAAGACACTATACTAAGAAGCAGGAATACTTAGATCAACCGGGGTACCAGCAAGACACTATAAAAAGAACTAGGAGTACCTGGGTCAACCGGGTACCAGCAAGACACTATAAAAAGAACTAGGAGTACCTGGGTCAACAGGGGTACCGGCAAGACACTATAAAAAAGAACTCGGAGTACCTGGGTCAACAGGGGTACCAGCAAGAGGCATCTGGTTTCTCTGAGCATCCACCCTGGTCACCAAACTCTCTGGAACCTTCAGATGCTGGAACAGCATCTCTTCATAAACATCCCTCTCTATGATCTTGTCGTTCAGCGTGTAGGCAAACAGCAGAGGCAGCTGTTTCTTCTGGATCTGTCTCGCATGTTGTCTTGTCTGAAAAACAAGGGCAAACACTAACAGCGACAGGAAAGGATTCATGAAAATTAAACAGAAAAATGAGAGACAGAAATGTTCATTTTCACTGCATCTACATTCGCGCTGACATGTTGACATTTGCTTTGCCATTTCTTCTGATTATTTAAACATTGAGTTCTTGTCCTTTTTTTTTTCATGTGTGTGTGTGCGTGTGTGCGTGTGTGCGCATTTGTGTGCGCGCGTGTGTGTGTGTGTGTGTGTGTGTGTGTGTGTGTGTGTGCATGTGTGCATGTGCATGTGTATGCGTGTGTTTGTGTGCATGTGTGTATGTCTGTCTGCTTCTCTGTCTGTATCTGTCTGTCTCTCTCTTTCCCCCTCTCTCTCTCTCGTTTTCTCTCTCTCCTCTCCCCCCTCTCCCTACTGACTCTCATATTGTTAGTCAAGATGTACCAAATACCCTTTTAAAAAAGCTTCATGCATCACTCCATGCTGTAAGTTAAAAGCAATGGTCATTTGACCCACTATAGCAGATCAACACCTGCTGCATGAGGTTGCCAATCATTTACAGCATTTTCCAGTCAAATTCATACCAAAGGAATGCTACTATTTCCTGACACAGCCACACAGAAAATCCTGAGCATGGTGCATATCATCAGTCTGGTACATGTTTGTTTAGAGAAACAAGATTGACATGTATAATTTTTATGAAACAGTTGCTTTCTTTATTTCTATGGAAACTTTACCACAAGTAAGGTCATGTGTATAATTTTTGGTGAAATGGCTGTTTTCATAAATTTCAAATTCTTTTACTATAATAAACAAGTAGGAAAACTCTTGCTTTCATAATGAAACACTACACAACCATCATCTCCAATGAATGCTGCTGCTGCAGCACAAGTTCACCCAGTAAAAATGTCGACACAAAGCACACAGAGCAAACAAGACATCCCCCAATGAGGAAGTACCCCTACACCCACTGGGATTATGAAACACTCTTGTAAATTCTCTCTCTCTCTCTCCCTCTTTCTCAAACACGCATGGACGCATGCACGCACGCACACACACACACACACATACACACACACACACACACAGAGAACAAACAAGACATCCCCCAATAAGAAAGTACCCCTACACTCACTGGGACTATGAAACACTCTTGTTAATTAATTCTCTCTCTCTCTTCCTCAAACACACACACACACACGCACGCACACACATGCACGCACACACGCACACACACAACACATACATAAATGAATTCCTATGTCTGTACAGCCCTCCCCCCCCCCCCCAGTCACACACACACACACGCACTGAGCCTATACCTGCATATGCACACACATAAATACACAGACTCTACATGCACACACAGAGACTCAGACGCTACACATAAATTCACTGAAAAAATATCTTTTAAAGAAAATTTGTCAATACAAAAAGTGAGTCTTACAGAGACACAACCATATATTTTCCAGCCTATTGATTTAGATTTTTTTTTTTTTATCTCAATCCCTGTTCAAAACATGCAACACCATCTTTAAAGGCGCAGTGACTGACTCAAGAGTGAAAGACCCTTTCAAAACAGAAAATGATGATTCTTTAGAATTCTATTCTGAGAGTCAGCTGACTGATTAGACAGACGATATCAAGAGAAGCCTTGTTGTCTCTACAATATTTTAACAGGAAAATTGAAAAATGCATAGAAAGACACTACTATCAAAAAGAGGAGCCTTGATGTCTCTATAATACTTAAACAGAAAGTTAAATAATGCACAGAAAGACACTACTATCAAAAAGAGCCTTGCTGTCTCTATATTACTTAAACAGAAAGTTTGAAAAATGCACAGAAAGACACTACTATTAAAAAGAGGAGCCTTGTTGTCTCTGTAATACTTAAACAGAAAGTTTGAAAGATGCACAGAAAGACACTACTATCAAAAAGAGGAGCCTTGTTGTCTCTATAATACTTAAACAGAAAGTTTGAAAGATGCACAGAAAGACACTACTATCAAAAACAGGAGCCTTGTTGTCTCTATAATACTTAAACAGAAAGTTTGAAAGATGCATAGAAAAACACTACTATCAAAAACAGGAGCCTTGTTGTCTCTACAATACTTAAACAGAAAGTTTGAAAGATGCACAGAAAGACACTACTATCAAAAAGAGGAGCCTTGTTGTCTCTATATACTTAAACAGAAAGTTTGAAAAATGCACAGAAAAAACACTACTATCGAAAAGAGGAACCTTGTTGTCTCTACAATACTTAACAGAAAGTTTGAAAATTGCATAGAAAGATGCTACTATCAAAAACAGGAGCCTTGTTGTCTCTACAATACTTAAAGGAGAAAGTTTGAAAGATGCACAGAAAGACGCAACTATCAAAAACAGGAGCCTTGTTGTCTCTATAATACTTAAACAGAAAGTTTGAAAGATGCACAGAAAGACACTACTATCAAAAAGAGGAGCCTTGTTGTCTCTACAATACTTAAACAGAAAGTTTGAAAAATGCATAGAAGGACACTACTATCAAAAACAGGAGCCTTGTTGCCTCTATAATACTTAAACAGAAAGTTTGAAAGATGCACAGAAAGACACTACTATCAAAAAGAGGAGCCTTGTTGTCTCTACAATACTTAAACAGAAAGTTTGAAAAATGCATAGAAGGTCAGTACTATCAAAACCAATACTCAGAGGGAGCCTCGTCTCCATGATGCTTGCACAGAAAGTTCAAAAAAGAATGCTTGCATACAACTTACTATAATCTAAAATTAATACTTAGCATGAGTCTTGTCTCTATTATACTTACAGAGAAAATTTGAAAAAAGAATGTATACACAACAACATACTATCATTTTAAAAAAAAGTTGATAAAAATCACAATAATGATAAGCACACAAAGCTAAAACATAACTTGAAGAAGGCACAAGGAAATCTTTTCTGTCAGGTGTGAAGAAGTAAACATTAGATTCCAAATAAGGAAACTAAGTTTTACTCCAATGGTAATATGACGCACACACCATTTTAAACTAATCTATTTGCCATACTCAATCACCAAGTACAATCCATTTTGCAGGCATGAGAGCTGCAACATTAGTTTGAAGATGTGTACATGCAACTGTTTACACCCTGGGAATAAAAATTAAATTCCTTTTTTCTGATATCTGAGAAGATGATCAACTGACTGTTTAACAACTTAACAGAAAAGCAGAAAGATCGCAATACCCTTGGTTCCTTCATCCTTTGAGTATGGCAAATCGATTAAGTATTGTATGCATATGCATACACACTCATCATGCACACACGCATGCTCCTCCCACACACACATGGGCTTGTGCCCACACATCCATACACACACATTCACTACACACACATACAATGATAAAAATGGCACATCCAATGTTAGGTAGGTAATCGAGGTCTGACCAGCGCATTGGGCTAGTGCATAGGTCAGACATCTGCTAAGTCGTAGCCACGAGACCCTCTTTTTCAATTCTCTCATCTTAGTTATTAATTCTTTATGCATCAGCTTTAAATCATGCTCAGTATGGTCTCAAAACTTAGCAGATGTGGTGTGGTGTATATGGACTAGTCTGCATGCACTGACGCCTCCTTGATGAAACTGAAACTGAAACTTCATCCACACAATCAAACTCAACGGATGGCATACTGATCTCATCTCTTCAGCCTGGTCTCTCCACTCGGCTGACAGGTTCTCATACTATCATGTAGTCATGCAGAACTCCAGAGACCACACTGGCATGAAAGATGCTTACCTCCTCAAAGTCCTGCCTGGTGCAGGACAGACTCTGCAGACCTGCTGTCAGATGGTCCCCTCCTTGCACACCTGAAAACCCTGTGGAGAACACAGAGGGGATGGTGTAGGGAGGTGAAGGAGGGTGGAAATGGAGGGGAGGAGTAGAGAATGTCCAAATCTATAGTCACAAGGATAAATGAACAATAATGGAAGAAATTATGATAACTAATTAATAGGATTAAAAAATGTGACCTTTTTCAGGAATTAAGATTATTGTCTAGTGACCAGCTAAGTTGAGCCAGAACTGAAATTTCAATCACTTTGATACAAACTACAAACATCTATTCAGAACCCAGTCAAATTCAGCAGCATCAGTTAAGGGTACAAATATAATCTATTACGCATGCAGCTCCAAACTTGAGGTGGTTTTGAGGTATCAGTTTGTGAAGTGACATGATCAAGGGAGAGAACTCAGACAGCTAACCATCTGATTAACTCTAATGCTGGTTGTCGCGCCATTTGTCATGCCATTACGTCATGGCCATCACTGGTTGTCGCGACATATGTCACGCTGTTGGGTGAGCCTTGCAAGCTTAGTTTTACTGACACACACAGACACAAAACTATGGCTCAGAGACAATCTAATTTGCCTGAATGACTGAGCGAGCCCCGGAACATGGATTTTAAGCGTTTTAGCTTAGTTTATGATTAGTAGCAGCTTGTCATGCATAGCGTGACTCAACTTGTCTGGTAAACCAAAATGGCAGCGCTTGAAGGAGAACGTGATAGAATTTGGAACTTGCTTTAAGATGTTTTTGCTAAATTTCTTAAAAAAAAAAAAAAAAAAAGGGGGGGGGTGGGTGAGTGGGGTGAAGAAGTTATGGAAATTTTTTAATGAAGTGAGTGTGGTGGGTGATAGTTTTGATTTAGATCAAGCACCATGTAATTCTGATTTTGAGATCAACACGGACAATGACTCAATGAGTGCCTAAGGGTGAGGGGAATCTTGAGATGCCATTCAGTGGGAAAGAAAAACTCAGTGTAGTGCTTTCAGATGATCCTAAACCTTTCAAATGTAAACAACAACAGTATGTGCTAACTATAATTTGTTAATAAAGACCATTTCTTTGTGTGTGTGTGTGTGTGTGTGTGTTATCAGCACATGATTTCAATGTGAAAACTGAACAGTATCTTATTCATTCTTAACTGAATTACCAGCATGGAAGACAGGTATACTCCACACTGACTTTCCTTTGAAAAAGGCTGTAACTTATTTCTGAATACTGTGGAACATCACTGACTGGATTATTTGTCAAAAAGCTCTTGAGAATGACAAGCAGGATGTGTCACCTGTTTCCACCTGTTACTTTCACATTCTAGACAGGTAAGCACCTAATCAAACACTCCCAGTCACACCAGTTCTGTTTTATATCATTCTTTATTCAATCATTAACAATATTCATTCTGCATGTCATGTTTAAATACTAACTATTGAAAAGTTATACATATCATACAAACGTACAATTTTTTTCAAACTTTCCTTCTGTTAATTTATCAGTGTAAGGGTTAAGAGAGTATTCTGTTGAACTTCTGTCTCAGAATCCATCATTTTGAAATCAAATTTACATCTGTGCTGAAAAAAACAAAAAACAAAAAAAATCCAAATCATTCCAGAATATGTCAGGTAGCTTCACCCAAAATCTATTTAATATAAAGCATGGAATCAGTACATGGTACAGACAAAGACTGTGCATGACTGCCTTTTGTGGACACTAAATTTGGGATCAGTTGGAGAGTACATCTTGTATCCATTGCCAGAAATAAACTGTGAGATGGTGAACTGCAACATATCACCATTTACTTTTCTTTTTTACCTTTTTTTTCCGAATGTCTAAAAGTCTTTTCAAAGTTATGATGTGGAATACACATGCTTTTGAAACGATCACACAGGATATTGGAACACTAAAAAGGATATTGCGCAAGAATGAAAGGACCATTCATTGACATGAATGCTCCACAACCCTCTCCCCAACAACTTTGTGGCCACTGTAGACCTGTAAAAAGAAGCTGGATTCCTTTCCCACTCTGAATAAAGTGACCCATCTCTGGACAGACTGTAAAGCTCCACAGATCCTCTCTACAGCAACCTACACATGACCTTCAGAACTGGCACATATATGGAATGGAAGGTAACTTTGGTGCAGATAACGAAAAACAACATATTCCTGGAAACAGTCATCACTGGGAGGCTATGACTGGCAGGTTGATTCCATTCAAAATGCCAGCTTACCTATCATATTGCAGATATATGCCAGCAGGGGCATCACTAGCAGATTGATCCCATTTAAAATGCCAACTTACCTATTATATTGTAGACATATGCCAGCGGCATTACGAAGAAATGCAGTCGTTCAATGCGTAGCAGCCAGGCCATTAAGTGTATTGCAAACTGGGGTCTCAGTGTTCTGAACACATCAACACAGTGCAGACAGTCATTGTTCTGAACACATCAACACAGTGCTGGCAGTCACTGTTCTGAACACATCAACACAGAGCAGGCAGTCAGTGTTCTGAACACATCAACACAGTGCAGGCAGTCAGTGTTCTGAAGACATCAACACAGTGCACGCAGTCAGTGTTCTGAACACATCAACACAGTGCAGGCAGTCAGTGTTCTGAACATAACACATCAACACTGAGCAGGCAGTCAGTGTGTTCTGAACACATCAACACAGTGCAGGCAGTCAGTGTTTTGAACATAACACAACACAGCGCAGGAAGTCAGTGTTCTGAACATAACACAGCAACACAGTGCAGGCAGTCAGTCTTCTGAACATAACACATCAACATAGTGCAGGCAGGCAGTGTTCTGAACATAACACATCAACACAGTGCAGGCAGTCAGTGTTCTGAACACATCAAACACAGTGCAGGCAGTCACTGTTCTGAACACATTAACACAGTGCACACACAGTCAGTGTTCTGAACATGACACATCAACACAGTGCAGGCAGTCAGTGTTCTGAACACATCAACACAGTGCAGGCAATCAGTGTTCTGAACACATCAACACAGTGCAGGCAGTCAGTGTTCTGAACACATCAACACAGTGCAGGCAATCAGTGTTCTGAACACATCAACACAGTGCAGGTAGTCATGTTCTGAACACATCAACACAGAGCAGGCAGTCAGTGTTCTGAACACATCAACACAGTGCAGGCAGTCACTGTTCTGAACACATTAACACAGTGCACACAGTCAGTGTTCTGAACATGACACATCAACACAGTGCAGGCAGTCAGTGTTCTGAACACATCAACACAGTGCAGGCAATCAGTGTTCTGAACATAGCACATCAACATAGTGCAGGCAGTCACTGTTCTGAACATAACACATCAACACAGTGCAGGCAGTCAGTGTTCTGAACACATCAACACAGTGCAGGCAATCAGTGTTCTGAACATAGCACATCAACACAGTGCAGGCAGTCACTGTTCTGAATATAACACATCAACACAGTGCAGGCAGTCAGTGTTCTGAACACATCAACACAGTGCAGGCAATCAGTGTTCTGAACACATCAACACAGTGCAGGCAATCAGTGTTCTGAAACACATCAACACACTGCAGGCAATCAGTGTTCTGAACATAGCACATCAACACAGTGCAGGCAGTCAGTGTTCTGAACATAACACATCAACACAGTGCAGGAAGTCAGTGTTCTTAACAGGCAACATCAACACACTGCAGGCAATCAGTGATCTGAACATAACACATCAACACAGTGCAGGCAATCAGTGATCTGAACATAACACATCAACACAGTGCAGGCAATCAGTGTTCTGAACATAACACATCAACACAGTGCAGGCAGTCACTGTTCTGAACATAACACATCAACACACTGCAGGAAGTCAGTGTTCTGAACAGGCAACATCAACACAGTGCAGGCAATCAGTGATCTGAACATAACACATCAACACAGTGCAGGCAATCAGTGTTCTGAACATAACACATCATCAACACAGTGCAGGCAGTCAGTGATCTGAACACATCAACACAGTGCAGGCAGTCACTGTTCTGAACACATCAACACACTGCAGGCAATCAGTGATCTGAACATAACACATCAACACAGTGCAGGCAGGCAGTCAGTGATCTGAACACATCAACACAGTGCAGACAGTCACTGTTCTGAACACATCAACACAGTGCTGGCAGTCAGTGTTCTGAACAAATCAACACAGTGCTGGCAGTCAGTGTTCTGAACACATCAACACAGTGCAGGCATCAGCGTTCTGAAGACATCAACACAGTGCACGCCTTCAGTGTTCTGAACATAACACATTAACAAATAACACATTAACACAGTGCAGGCAGTCAGTGTTCTGAACATAACACATCAACACAGTGCAGGCAGTCAGTGTTCTGAACACATCAACACTGTGCAGGCAGTCAGTGCTCTGAACAGAAACACACATCAACACAGTGCAGGCAGTCAGTGCTCTGAACAGAAAACACATCAACACAGTGCAAGCAGTCAGTGTTCTGAACATATCAGCACAGTACAGGCGTCAATGTTCTGAACACATCAACACAGTGCAGGCAACCAATCAGTTCAGTGTGTCACAGTAATGAGGAGGAGGAGGAGGTGAAGGGAGAGGAGGATGGTAATAAAGCAGAAATAATCAACCACAAAAAAACTCAAGTCAGTCTGAGTATGACAAATCAGAATGGCCTCACTGATGGTTCTTTCTGTGATCAGACTGAGGCTTGGTTTCTTCTTCAGCTGAGCTATCTGCTTCTGTTTGCACTGCACTGGTTTCCCAAGTTACAACTCTTGTTCCATCTCTCGTGAAGGAGGAACAAGTTTTCTGTTTTACTGTCTGAACCGTTT